>CAUYSK010075372.1:0-61091 GCA_963575035.1 Avahi laniger
TAGTCCCAGCTACTCGGGAGGCTGAGGCAGGAGGATCGCCTGAGCCCAGGCGTTTGAGGTTTCTGTGAGCTAGGCTGACGCCACGGCACTCACCCCAGGCAAGAGAGTGAGACTCTGTCTCAAAAAAAAAAAAAAAAAAAACAATAACACAGGCTAAAATATTACATTGAGATGTTTTCAAAGGCAAAAATTTCAACCTAGAATTCTATACACAGCTATCAATCATGAGGGGATGGGGAATAAAGACATTTGCAGACATCCACTGATTGATTCAAAGTTTGTTCATACGTACCCATTCTTAGGAAGCTACAGCACAATGTGCTCAAGCAAATTGAACATTTTTAAGCTAAAAGAAAGCTATGGGTTCCAGAGACAAACTCTGGATCCAAGTGGAAGAGGGGAAGGAAAAGTCAGGTACAACTTTGCAGCAGCCCTAGAAACAAATCCAGATTGGTGCAAAACTAAGAACAGCTCCAAGAAGGAGTTTCGTGATGGGGATGTGGGATTGGGATAGGGGCAGAGGGTGGGGGAAGAGTCAAAACAATTAATTATATGAAAGAGCATTCCAAAAGAATTAAAGATTTCTCCATGGAAATTATGTGAGTGAAAAAGTAAAGCAATTTCAGTAAAGGAGAAACAGAAAAGTATACAGGAAAGAAAATGTATTCATAGTACAGTTGGCTCTGATTAAACAATATTTACTGTTTTATATTACATAAATGTTCATTAAATACAGTGACACCCACATTGGGAGGAGGAAAGATATAAGAGAGTCCCCATGTCATTATCTATCATAAAAAGTCAATAGATCATAATAATTATATTATTTATGTATTGAATTATCAATACATAAAGTCTAGAATTAAACTGTTTAATAGTGTGTCTTTTAGAGATACAATGGTCCAAAGAACTAAGAGTTCGAAGTGGTTGCCTCTACAAAAAAGGAATGGATAGGGAGACGTGGCACAAGGTATTATTTCTTTAATTACAAAATTAAACTATTCAATAATATAAACTTCATCACTGAGTTAAAAACCTGCCTCACTAAAATTTTTGTCTTGGAATTACTTTTAATTGTAAAAAAGGCAGGATCTTAAAGATTCAATTGACTGTTGTAATATATATCACATATTTTGATTCCTTTTCTCACTTTAAATCACGGTTATTCACTATGGGCCATTCTTCAGATGAACCAACAGGTAAGAAATGTTGTCTTCTATGTAGATACCTACCCAAGAAGAATTGTCTCATTCACCTAATCTTACTAAGGAAATCCACACCTGTTATCTTATTACAATTTAAATAACAATCAACCAGCTAAGTGACTGATTTAACATTCTTTTTGTTGTTGTTGTTTTATATTTTGTTTCACTCTAAACCCTCACTTGTATAAGTGATTGATTTAACTTTCTAAACAGTTCTACAAATGATCCTTGCCTCCTTGCCTTCCACTACCACCACCACAGCCCAAGCTATCATCATCTTTCACAGGGACGACTATGACCCCTGTCTAATCATTCTATCAATTGTAATCAGTGATCTTTTAAAAATGCAAATTGGATCCCACAAATACAAATCCCTATTCCATCCCCAACCCATCTTAATCTCTTTAATATCTCCCCATTGTTTATAGTCCATCCTTAAAATGGCCTACAGGAGCGTGAATTGGCCCCTGTCTATTTTATCAGCTTCATCATTCTTCTCTCATTTGTTCTCCGCCATTCATAGGAAATGTGAGGCTTCTGAAAGACATATGTTCCTTTATTTAGGACCTTTACAATGCTTTACCATCTGCTTAGGACACTCTCCTTGCTCCCACTCTCTTCACCATTTTTCCCCTCATACTTCAAAGCTCAATCATCATGTCCTTAAGGAATGAATTGGTGAGAGCAAATTTTTTTCCATTTCCCAATAGTTCAAACATTATTTGGTATCTGTTATATGTCCACTGCATGTCAGGCTTTATCTGAGGATTAGTTTCACTTGGAGAAGGAAGCCTTTCTGATATCCCTCAACCTTTCAGACTACTTCAGTGCTACATACTCTCCTGGCTTCTATTACATTTCCTTTCTAGCACTCATCTCAATTGTTATTAAATAATTCTGTACTTTGTGATCATTTCCTGGCAAAATGTGCAAAAACTAAAAACAATGTACCAGTGTCAATACTAAGTGATCTTCGAGACAACCTGCTGGTATAGTAGGTAAGAAGGAATCAGCCAATGTTTTAGCTCAGGAAGGCAGTACAGAATGTAGCCTGTGATTCCTTGGTCTCTTTAATGCCTAATTTCACCTCTTCACTTTACTAAATTCATTCCCAGTGTCACACTCTGCACCTTGCACCCACAGAGATTCCTTCAGAAACCTCATACATCCCTTTCTCTGACTATATTATCCTATTATTCCACTTCTGCTATTCCCATTATACTTGTTCTTCTACTTCATGAAGACTTCTGAACCTTGATTCTTCCATTTTCTCTCAGTCAAGCTCTTCAACTATACCTCCAGCAACCCCCCAATCCTGGCTCAATGACAGGCTCAAGTCCTTGTTGGGCAGCTGAGGACTACCAGAGAAAAATAACACAATCATGCAGTTTGACATCACTACAATTCTCTATCTTGCAGCAGGTTAGTGATCTTTCTGAGCCACAACCCTGAGTATATCATACCCTGCTTAAAGTCCTTCAAACTCTTGAATGCGGCATATCAGGTACTTTATTATCTGCTTCTTTCTCTAGCTTCACTTCTCAGAATTTCAGCACTCTAATTGTCTCTCTTCCTGCCCTGCCCCTCTCCCTAAGATTCTCATTCATTTCTCTACTCCAATCCGGCTTCTGCTCCCATCTTCTCTGAAACTATTCTCCTTAAAGTTAAAATTTACATCCGGAATGGAAGATCTAAAATTTTTCAGTCTTGATGTTATTGTTGCACTTCATATGTTGTGCTCTCCTTCTTTCTTGAAACTCTCTGGCCCCTTAGTTTCTGCATTCTTCCTATACTCCTCTCATTTTTCCTGCTTCGTCCACAAACTCAATTTCTCCTGTCGCACCTTAAATATTGGTAGTCTCCAAAATTCTTCTTTGGCTCTGTGCTGCTCTTACTCTACAACTTACATGCTGCTGACTCCCAAATATAGCCCCAGCCCAGGCTTCCCCCTTAAAATGTCATGCCCGTGTATATTCCCACCTTCTGGACATGACCTAAATGTCTCACACTCACTTTCAACATATTTAAAATTGAACTTAGTCACTTAAGCCAGAGACACTTGAAAGCTATCTTTGACAATTGTATTTCCATTTACCCCATGTAGTCAACTATCGAGCCCTGCTATTTTTATTTCCCAAATACATCTGCAATCACTCCAATCTTCTCTTCATCCCTATTGCCATCATCATCCTACTTCAATCTCTCACTATCTGAGACTATTGCATTCGTGTCCTCTTCTTGACACTCTCACGTCTATCCTCCTCTATGTAGCAATCAGAGTGAGCTTTCATCAATCCTTTGCTTAAAAACACTTAAATTGTCTACACATTAAAATGGTCAAATTACATTATACTACATTATTAAAGTTAACAAAATTGCATACGTATGCCTTCTACCTTTCGGTAGCCTCGTCTTTTGATATTATAGTCCACATACCCCAGTTCTTGCGTGTACTATGCTATTCCACTTTCAGAATTCCATCTTCCATCTCCCCACTTAAACCATATATATATATATACCAAATCTGCATATATTTAGATTCTGATGAATCTAAATATATATACATTTATATAAAACATAATTATTGCTTTCTTTAAATAAGTTCCCACATAATATGCTAAGTGATTTTATTTACCAAACTTCATTTTATAGTGATTTCAGAAACATGTTGTTTCAGAATATGTCTCCTGACTTGAAAGTTAATATTCTTTTTACAAATCCCAATTTTAGACTTCTACATCAAGTGAGGTGATAAAGAAAATAATTAAAACAAAACACAATAAAATACCGCATTTTCCCTTCTCCCTTTATCTAACAGGACGGTAGGCATCACAAAATCTGAGAATATAAAAGTGGGTTTTTTGAAAAGGTATAGGAAAAAAAAATTCAATAAAATTTAGTCATTAAGTAGCCTCCATGGAGATCTTAGCAGGAGATTGCATAGGGTTTCCAAATGAAATCTTCCTTATAAGAGCAACTTATCTGAAAGATAAAAGCCCAGGGCTGCTCTTGACTCCGGTACTGGGTAGGTGTGCAGCTTGAATGTATCAGTTCACTTCTTTGAGCCCCAATTTCAGCCTCTTAAAAAGAAGTGTTTGGATTAGAACAGATTTTCTAAACTTGTAGTAGTCCATGAATTCCCAAGACAGGTCACACAGAAGTGGGTGGGGGTAACCAAGAACCCTTTGAAATTGTATGCCCAATTCTGGATATGAATTTATCCCATTGTCTAAGGAGAGATTTCATGGCTTTCATTAGATTCTCAAAAGGGTTCATGAATTCCAAAGTGGCTAAAAACATCTGGATTAAATGATTTCTCAGATCCCTCATATTGTATGATTCTATAAATATTTTTTAAACTATGGAATGTGGAGATCCATTATTGTTTTATGACAAACTTGGATCATAATGACTTTTTCTGTTCTTTGTTCCAGGGCCTAACTCTAATAAGGTTAAGCCAAAATTACAATTCCAGGCAAGTTATAAGCAGAACAAACTTACACTGCCATTTCTTACTTAGCAGAAGAAAGGCCAATGCAAAGGGTGAGGACATTATATTTGATGAAGTAACATAAAATAACTTTTCATTTCCAAAGTTCTGTGTGATTGAGATTGAATAATGACTGAAAAATGTCACAAGGAAAAAGGTAGAGGCAAAATTCCATTCAACAGAAACTATAATACTTTCTAAGGTATATAATAAAAATAATCACAGCCCGTAGTCCACTTATTACAGGCAGTATATAACCCAAAAAAAAATAGTGACCAACAAAGGAACTTGGATGCATCCTCTGCCATCTAGTTAAACTTCCATTTCCTTACTTTCTCTACCTCCTATTGCATTCATGGCACTTGCAGAAATTCAAAGGATTGGGGAACCTGCAGCCTCAAGGCCACATGTGGCCCTCTAGATCCCCAAGTGTGGCCCCTCGACTGAATCCAAACTTTTAATAAAGGGATTTATTCTGTAAAATTTAGTTTCAGTCAAAAGGCCACAGTCAAGGATCAAGAAGGCCACATGTGGCCCCAAGGCCACAGGTTCCCAACCCCTTATCACCATCTTTCTGAAAAGTGGACCTACCTCCTTACTTCATTATTTTTGTAATGGTATCTCTGTTCTACATATGCAGGCTCAAGCATCAATACTTATGGATTTGGAAGAGATCCAGTATCTCTCAAACCTACAATAAATTCAAGTAAGGAGAAGGATTAAAACCAAGAAAATAACTGTAGACCTTCTATTTAGAATCAGCTATTTTTTTTAAGAACCCAAGGAAAAAAACAATTCAGTTTCATCATAAAACATTTGCAAGAAAAGAAGATGAAGAAATCTACAGAATAAGATCTAAAAATATATGACATTTATGAGAAAATTATAAATGTCAACACTTACTGGATATTTGATATCAAGGAAATATTAATATTTAAAGATAACATTTATGTAGTTGAAATACAATGATGTTTGGGATTTGTTTTAAAAAATACGGGAAAGGGGAATATATGTGGTACAACTCATACAAGTTTGGTCAGAAATTGATAATGATTGAAACTGAGTAAAGGGGAAATGGGGTTTCCTAAATATAACAAAAAGTTAAAATAATTAAAAGAATTCTGAGATGAAAACTAATTGTGGTGTGTACACTGCTCTGAGCAATGAAGCCATATAACATAGGGGTCTTAAAAATCAAGGGTGGGTTGATGGTACTCACCCATATTGTCATGCAAAACACATGGGAATTTTATGATCACTTAGACTATGCAAACTGGAATTTGTTTGGCCATTGACCTATCATACCAAATTTCCATTTAATTGTTTCTTAAATAGGACCAATAGGACAATGGTGTATTTAGAAAAAACCTCAAATAAATAAAATTAGTAAAATCAATTTGTAATAAATAATGTTTCCTATGACAAAAATTAGGGACTAAAACAAACTTGAGTTTTAAATTGAGCAAGGCAAACAACAAAGGGTTCAAACAAGTAGGATTTTTAAGGAGTAAAAATTACTGCCAAGTGTTTCAAATTACATCATGATTTCAAGTGGGTTATCTGCTGGGTTTTATATTTGCAAACGTAATCTTATTCCAATTTAAGATCTGTATCAATAGTTCCAAAGATGCAGACTGCATGGACATTGGGGTAATGACCAGGAAGAGTTTTGAGGCAACTAAAAGTGGTGTGTGGGAAAAGGGAGAATCACATACCTCCTTGGTTAAGTTCACTTTCTAAATGAAAATATGATAAATTTGCTTACTGATCATAAAATCCATATTAGACAGAAATCAGTTTGACTTACCTGTCTTCATGAAACAGACTACAGCCATCAAAAATCACCTGTGTGCTTTAGATACCTGCTAATAATTCAAACACTCAACATATCAACAGAGCATTTTTTTTAAAAGCTCAGCATTTCTATTACAGATTGAATTCTAGAAAATTCTAGAGATCACTGAATTTTCTGTCATGTGTATTTTGGTATGGATTATCTTATAAAACTAGGCATTCTTTGTTAAAATAATAAACAATTTCAGCAAGGAAAGGCTAAAATTTCATATTAATATATTTAAAAAGAGGTACTTTAAATGTATCTTCTCTTTAATACAAGTAAATAAACATGGCAAGATTAGTTAATATACAGTAAGTCAACAAACTATAGATTAAGACTAAACTTTGTAAATCCCTGATATACCTGAAAAGTTTGATTTTGTATATTTGACTGCAAAGGCCTTGACTTATTTTAGTGTTAAGACCTAAAAAATCAACTTTGAGAAATCACCAATTTTTGGTAAACTTTGGTTCATATGTTTCAGAGTTAAAGCTTATATGTCATGTCAACATTTGGCTTATATTAACAGATAAAATATTGAAACTTAGAATATATGAAAAATCCTAAAACTTAATTTCTAAAATTTCTAAATTTCCAATGAAGGGCATCCACAGCAATTCATCTATGATCAACTGAGGCAACACAAGTCTTACTACTGTTCATCTATTTCCTAAAGCTTACTTTATATAGGGGCCCAAGTATGGTACTTTAGGAACTGGTTTACTTTCAGTAAGGATCATTTCCCTTAATGTTTGATGTTCAACTAACTTAGTGAGACACAATTACTCCAATTCCAGGTTTAAGTCCCTATTATGACATTTATTAACAAATTACTGAATCGTTCCAAGCCTGTTTTCCTTATCTACAAAATATGGATAAAATATGTAACTAATGAGCTTTTGTGAGATTAAATGACAGCATGCATCATCAGGTACACAGCAGTAAAAATTGGTTTTACTCACATCTATATTTTTTAGTAATCTCTGGGCTGGATGTTATATATATTCTTATATTTTCTCTAACTCTTATTGGTATATTATTATTTTCATAAGCTACCTCAAATCCTTTGTTGATATAAACAAACTAAAAGAGAAAAAAAAAAAAAAACCCCAGTTTTGTCCCCAAGAATTCACAGTAACATGGAAAAGGCAACATGCAATTAAGGGGAAGAAAATGAAGAGTGAGAACACATTTCCTTCAAGAAAGCATTCTGAAAGAATTCCACATAGGAAGTAGATCCTAAAGTTATTTTCATAATGGTTTAATAGGTGTCACAAAAAAGTATTTTGTGGCAATGTCACTCTTCCTCACAAATTGAATACCTTCATTTATTTGCCAATTTCATAAAACAGAATTCTAGAGGTCAATTTTTTGAGGTAATTTAAAAATAAGTACACATTTTAAAAAAGAATTAAACTTAGAACAGACCTCATCCACTGTAAATTTTAGACATTACTATTTTTCTAAGTGTCAACTATGCAAATCAAATGATTAAAGACCTCCCTCCCAATTCAGTCAATATATTATATTTGTAGTAACTAATGTATGAATAACTCTTCCCAAAAATGTATGACAAAACTTTTGCAATAGAAAATAAACATAATAAGTAAAATTACTCTTTTCAGCATTAAAAAATAATTTGTGAAAAATGTTGTGAATGTTATTATGAAGTGTCATATTCAACTCTATTTCTAAAATAACAAGGCATCATTTTAACTACGAGAAATGCTGGTTTTCCAAAATAGCAAGATTGTTAACTTTATCCAAGTTTTAAAAAATATCACCATCATGACATCACTAGAAAGAAATTGAAGCATACAAGGAATAAACTATAGTTTCTTTTTATATCAAAATGTACTCTGGAAAATGTGTTTGGCACAGTGCTAAATCATATATAGTTAATACTAAATATTGCAGGATACAATAAAACCCTGGCGTTAACTGTTTACACCCTCTTACGGGAATGAAAATAATAGATACCAATTATTCAGAAGTCAGCCTATACAAACTGTATAAACAATATTTTATGTTTTGCTTTGAAAACCAGTGTTATAATAAATTTACATAAAAGACTGCAAAATAATATAAATGGATTTAAACAGGTTTTTTACAATAAGAAATTCAAATGGAAACAGACAAGTAACAAAGAGAAGTAAAAAAATTTATTGCAGTATTCACTCCACCAGATTGCCTGGGGATCCCTTTTCTTGTATTGTTTTCAGGGTGACCTAATACATCAAAATCTACATTTACAAAAACTCCTTCTGCAGATAGGTCATAGATACTGCATGCTTTTTTTTTTTCAACAGAATAAATTATATATCCAGGAGATTCTGCCATTTTACAGCCTGGAAAAACAATGCTTCCCTGGAAACTGGGCTAAGCTAAAGAAAGCCATCCGCTGCTAGGTTAAACTCCAAGAACACTTTATTAAGAACATTAACAGACTAATTTCCAACATTCACTTGTTTATTTTTTTAAACAGAAAGTTTTTTTTTCCAAGATATAAACAATTTTTGTTAAACTATAATACAGTGGGAGTAAAAATGAACTGAGAATCTGTTTCTGCTGCACAACAGCGAAGGGAGCTCCCACAAAAATGTTTGCCCAACATTTCCTTCTTTTGTTCCTGCATCCCAGGTTCCACTCTTACTCTTCATAAAACTGATTTTTTTTTTTTTGCCAGAATGTTGATATTTCAAGTTTTTCTGCCTTTTAAAAAAATTCCTGTAAATTTGGCTGCATGTACAAATTCATTAGCTGGAAGTCCCATCCTTGGCGGCATACAGGGATCTTAAAGTCTGAACAACTTTATTTGTCAGCTTATTAGCACTTGTTAGAGCAATTTTTTTGTAAATAATGTCTGACTCTTTAATAGTGTCTACCCAAGGCACCAGTTTGCGGCCATCACGGCGCTTAGCCTCAGTCCAGGAGCCACTGTAGGAGCCTGCCATCCACTGAACACTGAAGCCATTGCTGGTTTTCTGTACTACTCTTGCAATTTGTGGTCGATCTTTGTACTTTGGACAGCAAATAGCGATGACATCCATGACGTCAACACTTTCATTCATCTGTGCTGCCAACTCCGTAGAGTCTGAATTTCGTTTTGACCTTCTCAATGACTAAAACATTGGGAGGGGGAAAAAAGACCAAGTGTTACACAAAAGAATTTTAGTGAAATTATTGTTTTTATTGCTTTTAATCCCTTGACGCCGGGAGTTGGGATTTCCCGGCACACTTCCATTGCCGGCAATGAGACGCACCGTGACCGCCAGCGCCAAGGGGTTAACATATACTTGTAAAACCATATAACTCTTAATTTGTACCCGTGTCTTTACTCTTATTGATATATAAAATTATATATACATATGAACCATAAAGCTGCATAAAACTTAGCAACAATAAAAAGGATAACACACATTAATACAATCCAAAGAAAAATTAATAACCCTTTATGTTGGATAAATCTCATTTCTGTTTTTTTATTGTCTTTTATGTTAAACTTTCTACAAAAGGATGTATAAATGGTTAAGTAGAGAATCTCTATCTACAAAACGTTTTCTCTTATAAGTATTACATTACTTGATGTACATTTAATAGACTGACATATATAAGCACATAAAAATCATTTTACGTAATACGCTGCGAAATACGTTGACTCCTCCTCCGCCTCACCCCTGAAGTGCCTCCTCCTCTATCCTCCCCATCACTTTCATCATCTTCTGTTTCTGCTGCTGTATTATTTTTAGGGCTGCCTCCTCCAAGCAGCGAGGTAATTGCTTTGTTCCGAGCATTTGTGCTAGCTGACACCTCCCCTTCTTCTTCTTCTTCATCAGGGTCCAGATGTTCCATGAGAAGTTTGAACTATAAAAAAAGAGATACTAATTCAGAGTTTTAAGTAAATATTTCAAAAGCAAGACTATCAAATTCCTAAATGTTTTCTATGGCAGTTGTTTGGTGCGGGTGAAATATGCCTTAGTTATTGTCCAAGTCAGGGGCTGGTTAAACATTTTCTATAAAGGGCCAGATAGGAAATATTTTGGCCTTTGCAGGCCACACAATCTCTGTCACAGTTACTTAACTCTGCCACTGTAACATGAAAATAGCCATGCAATACAAAAATGAATGGGCATAGATGTTTCAATAAAATTTTATCTTATTTACAAAAACAGCCAATGGGCTAGATTTGGCTGGCCCATAAGCCATAGTTTACTGATTCATGGTCTAAGTCATCAAGCAACCAGGTGATAATAATTACTGACAGACATCTTTTAGTTCTCTGCCCTCTTTGCTCTCTGCTGAGATAAGAGGATACAAGAGGAAGCAAAGGGTGTTTAAGAATTTTAAATAAGAACTAAAATATTTTTCTAATTCAGAGTGTAATGTTTGCAAAGTCTAGGAATAATATGAAAACCATTGTGCAAATTTCATTCTTGGTCCAAAAAACTGTATTTATGTTCAGCTACTTGCTTTAAGTAGATTAAAATATAAAACTTCATTTTTATTTTGAGGACAGTCCTCTACAGATATTTCAAAAATATTAAAAAAATTATTTTATTGTGATAAAATATACTACCAAAATTTACCATTTTAACTATTTTAAGTGTACAATTCATTGGCATTAAGTACATTCACAATGTTGTACAACCATTACCACTAACCATTTCCAGAGCTTTTCATCACTGCAAACAGAAACTCTATACCATTTAAACAATAACTCCTCATTCATCTCTTTCCCAGGGTAGGAATACAATCTCTATTCTATTTTCTGTCTCTATAAATTTTCCTATTCTTAAAGATGTTTTAAAAGCACATTTTATACACACACACTCACACAGTTGTTAAGTATATAAAAGACAGGCCAAACAGGGTAAGAGGATGACTGTTCACAGTTTTACCTTTTATGAACTATAAACCACGTAATCCATTGGATTAAAAATATAGTTAGCCCTCCACATCCATGGGTTCCACATCTGCGGATTCAACCCACCATGGATCAAAAATATTTGGAGGAAAAAACAATAAAAAATAATACAAATGAAAAACAATGTGCTGTAACAACCATTTACATAGCATTTACATTGTAGTAGGTATTACTATGGGAGGATGTGCATAGGTTATGTGCAAATACTATGTCCTTTTATATAAGGGACTTGCGCATGTGGATTTTGGTTATCTGTGGGGGTTCTGGAACCAATCCCCTGAGGATACCAGGAGTTGACTATAATACACACATATATATTTTCCTATATTTTTTCACTTTTGCTTAAGTAGAATTATCAGTGGGCTATTGTTTCCTGAGAAAAGATTATGATGCAATGGGTGCAATGGGAAAGGCAAGCTTAAAGGAACTCATTAAAACCACATAGAGAAAAATGATAGTTCATAAAGCTTGCACTTAATGTAAAGGAGGTGGCTAGCCTTCTCCCCCACACCCCAAATTTACTTTTCAAAAAAGTCCTTATGAGAAAGAAATACTTTTGGTTTTACTACTTACATCTAGATACTGTTTTACTATACTCCTCTTCACATCTTCAGTGATTTTGGAATTAGCCATATCACTCCGCAGGAAGTCCAGTGTTTGTTTTGGATGAAAATGAACTCCTGTTTTTCGGTTTATCGCTTTATCATATACTTTTGCAGATTCAGATGGAGAGTATTTCTGAATTTTACTGTTTTGGGAAAACAAAACCAACAACTTAAAAAGATATCTCAATCTATACAAGCAATATGTTTGGAGAAATTAAGTAGGTAAGAAGTATCATTTTAACAAAATTAGTTTCTCATGTTTATTTTGTAATACCCTGATAGTGACTGTAGGGCAGCTCAGTACCAACTAAATGGTTTACCTTCTACTTTTTGAACCCCCCACCTATTTATTCTCTATACAGCAGCCAGAATGATTGTTTATAAAACTGTTTCAGATTATTAGCAACCCTGCTTAAAACTCTTTCCAACTCCTTGCACTGCTCCCAGACCTTACAAAGTTTTAAGTTATTTTGATCTTGAACTCCAGGTCTCAAGCGATCCTCCTGCTTCAGCCTCCCAAAGTGCTAGGATTACAGGCATGAGCCACCATGCCCAGCCAGCTATTTTGAATTAGCTGCCAATATTTAGTATCAAGATATTCCTCATAAAATCTGGATTTCTAGTATCTTTGAAAAAGTGGGAGCTCTAGCCATACTACCCACTTTCTTCTGTAGCAACAAGCTATAGAAACCTGAGAAAGCTCCATTTACATGACATGAAATAACCTATTTACATGAAACATACTCTTTCCAGCTAGTCACTGACCAGGTCCACTGTACTCTCATTATCTGTCCCCTCTTAACATATGATTCCATAATTTCTAATCTAAGGTTTCAATGAATATGAAAAACCACCAAAATTCCATAGGTAGAGGCAGAACAAAGATAACTTTAATAACTAATGGTGAGTAAAATTACAGGGTGCTCACAACAATCAATATTTTTTCTATCTCTTACTTTATAGAGTACTTTAAAGACTATCTGGGTTCTGGGTTCTGTTACAGCTCAGCCTAGTTGGTACACAACTGTTATTTCATATCTCTTTTAAATTTGTAATCTATTTAAAAGTTAGCCTGATTCTGTAATAAGGGCTTTTTAAGGATCCTTTCATTTTTAAGACATTGTCACCAAGTAAAGAAATATATTTTTTCTCCCTTTTTCAATAAGAGAATGGATAAATTATGGCACATATGGCATAAAAGAATACTGTATAGCAACAAAAAGGAAAATACTCCTTTTTAAAAAAGAAATATTTCTAATATTAAAGTAAGCATGTAATCAGAATTGAGTTTCGTTTTTTTTTTTTTTTGAGACAGGGTTTTGGTGTGTTACCTGGGCTAGGGTACTGTGGTGTCATCCTTGCTCACTGCAACCTCAAACTCCTGAGCTCAAGTGATCCTCCTGCCTTGGCCTCCTAAGTAGGTAGGACTATAGGCACATACCACCATGCCCAGCTAATTTTTCTATTTTTTGTAGAGACAGGGTCTTACTCTTGCTCAGGCTGGTCTCGAATTCCTGTCGTCAGCAATTCTTCTGCCTCGGCCTCCCAAAGTGCTAGGATTACAAGCATGAGCCACTGCACCTGGCTATTTCATATTTCTTTATTATTTGAACAGAGTAAAGTTTTTTCTCTGACTGTTATATAATCTTACCTATCAGAAAATCCACATAGATTCTTCAAATGTTGTTTTAACATCAGAAGCAATAAAATACCCTGGGAGACATTTGCAAATTCAATTAAAGGAGCTGAATTTTCTGGCAAACATTTCATTACTGAATTTATATCGTCTTCTGAATCTGAATCTGAATCTGAATCTACACGTTTCCGTGATTTCCGAGGCCTAGAAACTTCTTCTTCACTCTCACTTGACTCATTTTCCTTATTAGGTGATGATTTTCTCTCTTTCCTTTTGTCCTTTACCATAGACTGAAAGAGAAAATTATTCTGTTTGAGAAATAATAAAAACAAAATACCACTAACAAATATAAGTATGCTCCATTCAACGGCTTCAAAAAGCTGTCTTAAACTATTATTTTATAAACCTCTTGACTTTCTACAAACAACTGGAGATGTAATTCTTGTGGGAAAAATTAGATTCCAAGATTAAATAAAATCATATATAATACCCACTCCTCCCTCCCCTGTAACCATTCCCTCCAAAAAAATCCTTCTGAAATATCATTCAAAGGGAAACTATTTTCTTATAAGGATAGTAATAAAAGATAAATTAGTTATCAAAGTATCAGTTTGGTACATAGAAGCTATTATAGAGAAAAAGCAGTAATTATAATTTAAATGACAATATAATTTGAACATCCCTAGCTTCTATCAAACTCTCCCTTTCAAGAACTTTTCAGCAAGATAATACGCAACATTCCTTGAATACTTAAATCATATTTCTTTGTACTTTATGAAGATGTTAGCTCTTAGAAAGAAACAAAGTCAACTGAAGTTAAGCAAGTGTAGGGGGGAACCAAATTACAAAAGCAATTATTGAAAACATAGCTGTTAGATAAAATAAGACAAACATTTACAAGTATATTCGCAACAGTAAGTGATGTAAAATAAGAGAATATGATTACTAAAGTTCCTAGAAAATTATTAACTTCTCAAACTTTAATGTGTATGTTAATATTCTAGGAATTTTGTTAAAAATGAAGACTTTGTTTCATCAGCTCTGGGGTGGAACCTGAGGTTCTGCAGCTCTGACAAGCTCTCAGGTTTGCTGGTATGTGGTCCACACTTCAAGTAGTAAGGGTTTAGATACTTCTATAATTCCAGCCCTTAGGAGGTATCTAAAATAATTTCTCTGATTTACTTATCTGACAAGGCTGAGTTTTGAGCACTGCAATTTTATAAAATGAGATCTACTTGTATTATCAGGCATATGAGACTACTCCACTCAATTTGTAAAGAATTTACTAAGCACTCACTATGTTAGCACTACACCAGGGTACTTCTATAATTAAACCAATTACGTTTCTCTTAAAAACCATGACAGAACATACATAAGATTTATAACAAGAAATTTAGTAAGGATTTTGGGCACACAATATGCCAACTCCATGCTGTTGTTGAAGGACAAAAAGACCAAATTTTTTGTTTCCTTGTAAATAAGCTATCTAATCATCTCCATCTATATATTTTCATGTGTAATGTTGGCATCTGCAGTATTACTAGATTTACAGAATAGCAAGGTGCTTTTAAAATGGGATTTAAATGGATATGTGAGTGGACGCAAAACACTTAGGGTCAGTGCATAAAGTGAGAGAAATAAAGAAGTGGGATGGCTTATCAATAGAACAACCCACATATGTATAAAAAGTGCACCCTAAATAATCCAGAAGTGGAATGGCTTTAGATCTTTCTGAACAGAAATAAAATGGTAATCCATTTCATCTCTCAATTCAAGTACTGCCCAAGATTTCAGTAAGTTCATTTAGAAAGATTTTATATGCCTGTGAAAGGAATGAAAAACAAAACATTGAAAATAGCATGCCTGCATTTTGACACATACATTAAGAAGAGTAATGTGTGTAACTTACCTCCTTGAATGACTGCAGTAGGTTACTACCAGAAACTGAGAGTGTAATGTCTATATGATGCATTATAAACAACGGCTCTTCCTGTGTCTGGTATGGAAAACAGGCTAGATTGTCTGCTATATACAAGAGCATAGTCACTTCTGTTTTCTGTAAATTTTAAAAAAAGGTACATACATTTAGTGGATAATCTAGAAACCCAACGAAAAAGCTTTTTAGAAAAAAATATTACAGGGTACTTTCACCTCAGTTAATGTTAGAAAGAGACACAGAATGAGAGAGAAAGACAAAGACAGAAAGAGAAGGGGAAGGGAGAGAAAAAGAGAGATAGGCAAAGGGAAAAGGTAGAGGGAAACAGGTGTAAGAAAAAGTGAGGAAGGGTAAGAGAAATGGATTTTATAAAATAATCTTATACCCATTTTAGGAGATTTTATAATGACTTACACCATGCTACCTCAAGAGGGAAGAGATTAAATTTTTCAATGCACCTAAGTGAAAATCCTTGAAGTTTTTTTACAGAGTAATGGAATCTTTATGATAAATCCATACCACATCAGAAAGTATACATGATTTCACAATTATATCACTGTGCTTCTAACAGCTTAGCCCATATGGAGATCAGTTACACACAGTTACTATTCCATCCTCAAAAATAAGTAGCAATTATAGCATTAATATATGAGTTTAAAAAAAAATGCAAAATTCACGTACTCATAAAATATTTGTCAGTTTCCTCTGTATATGTAATTTAGAATGTCAGAGTTGTTTTGACAGTGCTACCAGGTTCACATTATAAAAACTCTGAGGTAGGCAAAATTTAAGAGAAAAATTACGGCTAGTACTAGTTGTTTGCTTTAAAGAAAATATAACTTAAACAGAGACTTTCAGCATTTCATGATCATATAGAATATAAACAAAAAGGCATTGAACATTTATAGATCAAGGAAAAAAAAAAAAGAAAGAAGGAAAAAATAGCAACGAAAAAACACTCCCTCCTACCATCTACCCTCCCCTATCATCCAAACAACATAAAACCTAACAGCAGCAGTAGCAACAACAAAAATCCCATACGAAGATGGAGTAAACTTGCTATTTATAATAATATTACTGTCACTCTATTTATTTTAAAATATGCATCAACACCTATATGTTACAGTTGAAAAATTGCAGACACAGAACCCTACCTCATCTATTAGTTTTAACACTGTAATTCATATATATATGTACTTTTTCCTGATAAAACTGAATAAACCTTTTCAAAACTCTGAAATTCTTCAACTTTGGTCATAAAAGTCCTATATTGCTTTTTCCTTTCAAATTCAAACTTCCTAAAAGAGTAGACTGCTCTTCCCATGTCTTCCCCACTACTCTTAAATTAAATCTGCTTTTGTCCCTCACTGCTTGACTGCTTCTGTCCACCAAGTTCACCAATCATCCCACCCTTTTTACTTTTTATTCTCCTTGACTTCTCAGTAGCATTTGACACTATTATCCAATTTTCCCTCCTGAAACCTTCTTCTTCCTTAGTTTTCTCTTCCTACCTCTTTATTGCCCTTCTATGTCCTTCTCAAGCCAACTCCTTTTCAAACTGTCTTTAGCAACAGTCCCATTATTCTCTCAAGTGCTCAGGATAAAAATATTCCAGTTATCCTTTAACTATTCTTCTCACAGAGTTTCATTTAATTTATTCCTTCCTTACAACATTTCTCCTTTCGTACTATCCATTCTTTTTCCCCCTACTGTCATCATCATGCATCAATATCAGTATGAACACAATGCTGAGAAATTCACATTCCTGAAATGCTCTTTGGCACCTGTCCTCACCATTTTATTCAAATACTTTCAATGGTTTTCCATCATTTACAGGATCCTCCATATACTAAGCCTCAATATGATCTTTCCGCCTCAGTCAAATAACAATCTATTCATTATTTCCCACGCATTCTTATTTTTGTATTTTTATTCACATTTTTTTTTACCTCTGCCTGGAACATCTTCCTCCCTCCTACTTTATACAGTTGCTCCCTCTCATCTAACACCTCTAGGCCTTCAGTGATTTGTTCCTCTTCTGACATCCTTTGTTGGAGATAGTCAGAAGAAAGCACTACATTATGAGAGCTAGATTTCCAGTTTAGAACTTCAAATGCTGACATGATAGAATATCCAGTTGGTGACACAGAACACAGTGAAACCAGAGAGGAATGAAGCTCAGGAGAGAGACAAGCACTGGAGCAATATCATCAATATAAACCACAAGGTACTCAGGATATAGTAACCTTTATCACCATTTATTTTCTTTATTTTTATTTTGTGCCCTATTTTATTTTTTTCTTTATTTTTATTTTGTACCCTATTCCTACAACTTGAAGTTAAAATCCTCTGAGTGCAAGAGCACTACATGATACCATTTTGTACTCTTAGCACAGTGTCCTACACACAATGCAAGCTTAATGATGATGATGATAGTATGATGACGATAATGGTGATGATAAATTATATTATGAGCATTAGGCATTTTTTTTTTTTTTTTTGAGACAGTCTCTCACTCTGTCACCTGGGCTAGAATGCCATGGTATCATCCTAGCTCACAGCAAAGCAACCTCAAACTCCCAGGCTCAAACGATTCTCCTGCCTCAGCTTCCACAGTAGATGGGATTACAGGCGCACATCACCAGGTCTGGCTAATTTTTTCTATTTTTAGTTGTCTGGGCTAATTATTTTTTCTGTTTTTCTTTAGTAGAGATGGGGTCTTGTTCTTGCATAGGCTGGTCTCAAACTCAAGTGATCCTCCCCGGTCATAGCCTCCCAGAGTGCTAGGATTATACGCTTGAGCCACAATGCCTGGCCATATTCTGTGCAAACAGAAGTAATATTTATTTGCTAGTTCATATCTCTAAACAGTTCATGAAGTACTTAAAAAGAAGAGGTTTAATGAGTTATCTACACTCTGGTAATTATAATTTTGCTTTGTTATGAAAATCTGGTGTCAAGCTAACAAGTAATTAAAATAAGAAAAAATATCTCGTCTTTTTAAGGCTACCATTCACATAGACTCATCTGCAAGTTTTATGTGGGCCGATACCACGTCTGTCTTTACTATTTTATGTCTAACTTCTTAGCTCAATGGCTGACACACAGCAGGCACCAAGTAAATATTTGAGTAAAAAGAATACACAAATTAAAAGGTAAACTTAAAAAAAAGAACACTGTTTTCTTGGCTTATGGTCCTGGCCAGTGCAACTTGAACAACAGCCAAAAGTGTCAAAACTGTAATTACAGTAGTCCCCCCTTATTCATGGTTTCCCTTTCTGCAGTTGCAGTTACCCATGGTCAGTCGTGGTCCAAAGATAGGTGAGTATAGTACAGTAAGATATTTTCAGAGAGAGCAAGAGAGAGTGAGTGAGCGAGAGAGAGACACCACATTCACATACATTTATTACAGTGCATTATTACAAGTTCTCTATTTTATTACTGTTAATCTCTTACTATGACTAATTTATAAAATAAACTTTATCATAGTCATGTACGTATAGAAAAAAACATAGTACAGTCATGTATTGCATAACGGTGTTTTGGTCAACAGTAAACCACGTATACAATGGTGGTCCCATGAGATTATAGTATCATATTTTTATTGTATATTTTCTATGTTTAGCTATGTTTAGCTATACAAATATTTATCACTGTGTTACAACTACCTACAGTGTTCAGTACAGTAACATGCCATACAGATTTGTAACCTAGAAGCAACAGGCAGCCTACGTGTATAGTAGGCTATACCATCTAGGTTTGTGTAAGCATATACTCTATGATGTTTGCACAATGACGGAATCGTCTGTGTATTTCTCAGAACATATTCCCGCTGTTAAGCAGCACATGGCTGTATATATAGGGTTCCATCCTATCCATGGTTTCAGGCATCCACTGGGGCAGAGGGGTCTTGAAACATATCCTCGAGCATAAGAAGGGACTACTGTAGACAAAAGCAGGCTCTTCATTAAGGAAGCCAAGGTGAACAACAAGGGATCTCAGCAACCAAAAACCTATTATTCTCTAACAATATTTGAGTTGTGAGAAAATGAGAGAAATTCATTTTATTTATTTATTTAAGTGATAGTTTAGTGATGTACCTTATTTAAACATAGGCTTAAAGGAACTGTTATCAAAATTTATAAGATACTAAGTATGGAAGCATGATAATACTTTATTCCTCCTATTAATTCCCATGTAAAACTTCCGCTTCAATTTTAATGACATACCTTGTAAATAACTTAGTGGATTAAGGAAACACATTTAATAAAGTCACTATCACATACTAAAATTGTAATATTTAAAAAAATGGTGACTTTTAGCCATAACATTTCTAGAACATTTATTTTCTTAAAACAATAAGTTTGTATGCTTACTGCTGTGTCATCAAAGAGGTTGAGTAAAGAAATAAGAAAAGCTCGTCTGTGTTGGCGGTTTCCACGGATCATGGAGTAAAGGTGTGAACACAAAGCACTAGAGGACTCGTCTTGTCTGAAACCTCTTACAGGATCTTTTAGGCACGTGTTGATTGCCTGTTGTACCTGGTAAGACATCTTCATACCAGCCACTGCTTTCATCTGAAATCAATAAAACCCTCATTTTTGTCAGGGAAATTAAGAGTCAAATTAAAGGTATATATTGAACATTACATTGTGAGGCTCACTTCTTTATTTAGCTTTCTTATTTAAAATAATAAAATCATAGAATGAAGTGCCAGAAGGAACATTAGAGAATCACCTATTATAATTCCCTCATTTTATAGAAGAAAAATTTGAGGCCCAGCAGAATTGTTGCTGCCAAGATCACAGAGCAGAGTCTAAAACCCATGCTTCCTGATTTTTAGTCCATTGTGCTTGCTGGACTGTCACCTCTAGCCTAATCTTAAGAGTTAATTTTAAACTAGAATAAACAGTTCAGGGGACAAACTTAACGTTACATGTTTAGAAGGTAAGTACTAAGCAAAACATTTTATTCTAATTATGAATATGAGCAAGACATTTACCACAGAAATGGTTTACTAAAGAAAGATGTTTAAATTTAGGTTATACAATTTAAAAATACATACATGAATGAATCCAGCATATTTTTTATCTATTTCCACAAGCTGCTGATCAGCCTTGTTCCGCATAGCAGGTTCTGGGTCTGTGCCCATAGCAATTAAATATGGCACACACTGGAAATAAAAATAAAAGATTTATGAGATATCACAGTAGTAAAAGCTTTAAATGTATCTTGACATATGTCAAACTTGTATATGTGGGATATATGAATTTAACCTTATAGGCTTTTCTATAAAGGCCAAGTTTTAGTGTTCTTTTAAAACTCATAAATCTTTAGATTTAATTTAAAGCAAGAAAGCATCAGAGGAGCAGCAAAAATACTGATATGGTAAAATTTAAAGAATTTCAATGTAAATTTAGAGTTTTTTAAAAAGTATTCCCATACTAAAAATATCTATTCAAGATTATGATACATACTACAAATGTATAAACCAATAATTTTTCAAGTTTGACTGAATTTTCTCTGTAAAGATAATACATGGCAAATAGCAATTTGTTTTCCAAACTCAAAGCTAGGAAAATATAATTTTTTTTCACAAAGTTGATTTCAGATGTGGCTTCAAGGATCAGATAGTTGGTAGCAGCCATATTCATTGTATTTCTAAAGTTAAGAAATACCACTGCTACGTTAAATGAATCTGAATCAAAGGGTAGTAAGAAGGCCAGAAAAAAAATAATAAACATAATACGACTTTAAAATATAGACACGGCACTAAATAAAACGAATGATCATGCATTAAGTACCAGATCAGGAAACAAAAAAAGTCTATAAGGAACATTATTGGCTTAACTAGCAAAATCTGAAAATGGACTGTATGTTAGATAATATTGTATCAATTTTAAATTTCCTAAATTTAATGATTGTTTTATGTTTTTGTATAGTTTTATTATGTCCTTGTTTTAGAAAACACATGCTGAAGGCCGGGCTCAGTGGCTCATGCCTGTAATCCTAACACTCTGGGAGGCTGAGGTGGGAGGATTGCTTGAGGTCAGGTATTCGAGACCAGCAAGAGCGAGACATTGTCTCTATAAAAACAGAAAAAAAATTAGCTGGGCATGGTGGCACATGCCTGTAGTCCTGGCTAATGGGGAGGCTGAGGTAGGAGAATCACTTGAGCCCAGGAGATTGAGGTTACACTGCATTCTAGCCAGGCAACACAGTGAGACTCTGTCTTGGGGTTTGAGGGAGGAAGAAAATACATGCTGAAGTGTTTAGAGGTAAAGAATCACAGTATCTGAAACTTCCTATCAAATGATTCAGAAAAATGTAAATGTATAGAAAGAGATAAAGCAAATATGGCAAAATGCAAACAAATTATGAACATAGGTGAAGAATAAAAAGGAATTCACTGTATCACTTTTGCAATTTCTTTATAAGTGTGAAATGTGAAAAGAAGTTAAAAAAAGCAGATATAATAATAACAAGCACCAAGAAAGATCCCTAAGTATTTCAGAAAGGTGAGAGTCTCAACACACTGTTGTACATTATAATAAGTGATCTTGATGATGATAGCCAGAATCATCATGAAGAACAGGCTAAATATTCGTTAATGTGCTTTGTTTCAGGACACAAGACCACAGCATATTTAAATGTGCATATTTTTTAAAAAGTTCCATGAAATACAGCCAAAATAAAAATCTTGGAGAGTATAGACTTTGGTTATTTAATAAATTCACTTTTGTAGTCTATGGCACTCTCCTGCCCATCAGATGGTGGTATATTAATATATCAGCATTGGCTACCAATCTTCAGTGATACGAATATATGTCTTCATTGTACTATTTTGTTCTTATATCAATGCTGTGAGATATTGGGTAATTGATGTTATATTCAACTTAAAGATGAAGAAACTGAGCTCAGATTAAATAATTTACTTTTTTGTGAACTAAAACTCCACATTGTTAATCGGATTATACTCTTAAACCTGGTTAGCCCTCTTGACGTTATATATTGCTGGTTCTTAGGGATAAAAGTAAATATGAATTAAAACAAATCTATCACCTCTACTTAGAAAAGTAATTTGAGTATATGTTCTACCAACAGAAACTGAAAGTCTGCCTAATAGAGACATTATTATGAATGTACGGTATTTTGCAGTAATGATAACCTAAGAGATTGTATAAAACTTAGACTTTTAAGAGATTAGGACAAAGAAGTTTAAACATTAAGAGGAATAGAAAACTACTTATTCTTTAATCACAGTGTCTTTACATGACAACTAATCTGGCTCTGATAGTAAGTGCTGCTGCTATAAAACATGCTTACCTGAACTGGATGAATAAGACCTTGATTTAGAGTCAATGCAATGACATTCAGGGCAAAATGGCGTACACTTGACTGGGTGTGAAAAAACGCCTCAAGCACCTGTTTGAGGTAAAGCTGCATGATGGAACTACTCATCCCTGAGGAAACATCACCCATTTCTTTTAAGTCTTCCTGTTTTGCAACTTTCTTCCCTACAAAAGGAAGTAAACAATAAACATATATCAAGAGCATGCATATTAACTTTACTAAATATTCCCAAATTAGGCCACAGCCAAAACCACAAAATGTTATAGCTGGTATTCTACCTCAATGTTTGTTAATCTTTTTTTTTGTCTGTATCAGAGATCCCTTAGAGCCTGATGAGAACTATAATCCCTCTCCTGTCTCAAAATATGTTAATGTTTACAGACACATAAAATTTCACAACATAAAATAGTTTAAGAATACTCTAAAGCCTAGCTATGAACCTCACCATAAGGACTCTCATAATTCCTTCAATAGAAAAGGAAATTTAGATATTTGGTTTAAAGAAACGAATCTTACAGTAGCATAACTACAGCTGTACTGTGAAATTTAAAAATATATTTTCACTTACAGTCTCTATCTGCCTGCTGCATACGCGTATCTTCTTCTTGTAGGTAGGTCTGGAGGTTTTTTAACACTTGTATTTTTAAATTTACTGAGGAATTCTTATCAGACAAAATATTATTATATAGATTCTTTACTTCTTGCTCAAACATTAGACTTGGATGCTGAATAAAGGCAAATCCTAAGAAAGAGGAAAAAAAATCTCTTCATATATTCATATTAAAATTAAATATAACACTTAATGCAAATGTTAATAATTATATAAAGAGCTCCTAATTCCAAAAAATTAAAACTTGAAATGACTGGAAGAATATGCTGGTGGCCTTACCTAGAGAAGTATTAGAGCAGGTACTTCTTTCCCCATGAATTAAAAACAAGAAATTGCATTTCAAAGGAGAATTTCACACAAGAGGAAACCTTGAGGAGGGAGCAGGGCCTAGTGGCTAGGGGAGAGGATTAGGAGTCAGGAGTCTTGGGTTCTATTCCTGGCTCCACCACTGACTTGTAGTGTGACCTTAGGTGAGTCACATAATCTCTTTGTGCCTCAATTCTCCATCTGTAAAATGGGGATAATAATATTTACCACCCACCTACCTCAAAGGGATATTTTTAGGATTTAAGAAATAATGTCTGCAAACATTTTTCAGATCCCTAGCAAAAGGTGCTACATTGACATTATTTTAAAAAAATATTAAAATATATTCACTTGATGAAACAGAATAATTCTAAAATCAGAGCTAAAAATTTCTTACATTTCTTTCTCATATAGCAGTATAGTAAGGCCACAATGCTGAATTCTATAACCATCGGTTAATAAATAGCAATGTAATATTATTATCCATGCTTATTTGAACATAATGCCCACTTATTTGAGAAAAAATGAAGATCTCTGATGATAGCAAGTATTACTGATACCAAACAACAAACTAAATTCAAAGCATAGGGTGATCAGATAACTAACCCAAGGTCACTCAGGATAACTATGGCCCAGGCAAGATGTGTTTTATTAATTGGTATAGAGGCACTATTCCCTGGATAGCGCTGCTTCTTTAAGTTAAACTTCATTTATTTATTCTCTGAATTAGCTGTAACACTATCAGTTTTGCGACCCCATATTACTTATGTCCAGACTGAATATTTAAAGGTACACATTGGCTTAAATGATATCTGAATTTTTACTATATGTGTTCTAAGTAATTTTCTGAAAGGGATGGAGGAAGAATAAGGTAATACGATTTAAATTTATTTAGAGATATCATAAACATGATTTAATGAAGTTTGAGCGACTTAGAATCTGTTATTACTCATTTTTATTCAATAGACTGTAACACAAACAACTCCCCATGCATATTAATTAAATTACACACTTTGATAATGCTAACAAAATAAAATTTCCAAATAAGTTATTGATCTTAGCTTTACATATAGACTCATCCCTCAGTATCTGTGGGGGATTGATTCCAGGACCTCCTAGGGATATGAAAATCTGTGAATGTTCAAGTCCCTAACATAAAATGGTATAGTATTTGCATAGAGTCTATACACATCCTCCTATATACTTTAAATCATCTCTGAATTACTTACGATACCCAATACAATGTAAATGCTATGCAAATAGTTGTTATATTATATTGTTCAGGTAATAATGACCAGAAGAATAATCTGTACATGGTCAGTACAGATCTAAATTTTTTTTTTCTGAATATTTTCAATCCTTGGTTACTTGAATCCACAGATGGGAAACCATGGATATGGAGGGCCAACTGTATTTGCACAAAACAAATAACAACAACAAAAACCCAAACCCAGAATGTTCGTATATATTTTTTTAAGTGCATTCAATTCAGATACTTTAATGCTATTCTCCTCCTATTACCCCATAGTCTAATTATAAGCCATATAGACTTAACCATCTATAAAACATGTTTTTATTACATCAATGCTTCCTAGAAAAATAATATGGAAAAGGTTCATATCCAAACTGTTCCTTTTGGGTTTGTTACCATTTGCTTCTATATAAATAAAAGTCTGTGTAGACTGCTCATTGTTTTAACTAGAAGTGGCAGCTGCATGTAGTGATAAAGCTTTGCAATGAAAAAGAACAATTAAAAAATATGCGAAGAGGGCTGGGCGTGGTGGCTCATGCCTATAATCCCAGCAGTTTGGGAGGCCAAGGCAGGAGGATCACTTGAGCCCAAGGAGTTTGAGTCCATCCTGGGCAACACAGTGTGACTCCATCTCTACAAAAAATAAAATAATTAGCCAGGTGTGGTGGCATGCGCCTATAGCTCTAGCTACTCGGGAGGCTGAGCCAGGAGGATTGCTTAAGCCTGGGAGCTAAAGGTTGCAGTGAGCTGTGATCATGTCATTGTACTCCTGTTTGGATGACAGAATGGGATCCTGTCTCACAGCAAAAAAAAAAAAAAAGACAAACAGAACAGTCTTCTTCTACATCATTTTTCTTTATCAAAGTACTTTAATAAATATTAAGATACTCTGAAGTAGGGATAAGACCGTTATCTTTATTTTACTAATGAAGAAACTACTGAACAGAGAAGTTAAGTGATTTGTTCAGGGTTACCCAGGGGGTCACTGGCTATAGCATGAACGGATCCCAGGTATTTTAACCCCTAACCCTACATGGACCAGATCCTACTGCTAGTAGAAATATATTTAAATAAATCAACAATTTAGACTCAAAATATTTAAAAACTTGCTCCACATCACAAACAGCTAAAAACTATAAAGAAATTTAGACTTAACTTACCTAGACCAATGATAGCTTTTGTTTGTACTTCTTCATCTGAATGTTTTGTAAAATACATCAATAGCTCAAGTACTTTATCCTTTATGTTAACCTACGGGAGAGGGAAAAAACCACATTAAAGTATTTAAGAAGAGTAATTTAGATCAATTTTCAAGTATAAAGGAAAAAAACTACCTATAGGCAAATCATGAGAATTTCCATATATGAACTTTACTAAAAAATAAGTCACCAATTCCATTTATTTTACAACAGTGGCATTTAAAGTACCAGTTTGTGGCAAAGCAGCTTGCATTAGAATGTAAATCAATGTACTGTTCCCTTCGTTGGAAAAAAAAACAAAGTCAGCTGTTGATCTCAAAAGTGTTACCTACTGTTACAAAACTGATATAACTTGTCATGGAAACTTCATATCTTGTCACACACCAGTAATAGTTCATGGATCAGCAGCCAGGCCAAGAATCAGACTAAGTAGCAATTTTCAGAATTCTAACTGAAGCAGACTACTCTAAGGCTTCCTTCATCCTGGATCATTACAGTCATTCTCAGCTCACAGTTTTGTGTTTACAGCATTCCAAGTAATATTATAATTTTTACCTTACTGTTGCCTTTAAAATCTTCCAGATCAAAATCAAAATGTCGACATAGTGCTCCAACAGTAAAAAGAGATCTAAGAAGTGCTGGTTTGTTTGTTAGAAGTGAAGTATTATTTGGGTCCTCTTGGTGCTGACTTTTTAATTTTGAAATGGCTCCTAATAAAGATAAGTTATATTTATTATAAACCTTTTATTTTTAAATTACTATGTTCAAATAATAACTACTAATGAATTACAATTAATTTTCACTAATTGTTTTAAGTATTAAATATGTCTAGGGCACTCTTTAGAGCCTAAAAGAACTAATGTAAGAAAAAATATTTAATTTTACTTTATATAACAGGCAGAAAATTTATCAACTTTTACTTATGAGGTGATAAATTTCTTAAGTAATCATAGTGGATTCTTAAGGGAATACAACAGATACTAGAAAATACTGCATCTGAAAGTGGATCATGAAGGACAATCACACCTCTTATAATTTCCTTAATTCTAGGCTTGTATCAGGTTTGTTTAAAATGAGCTGGATACACTGCAGAACCTAGCAGAATAATTTTAAAGTTCACACACTGAACTTACCATAGTATCTATTGAAACAGGCCCACACAAATTTAAAATTTTGTGTCACTTTATTTACAACGGCCCCAAGACAGCTCACACAATGTTGTACTACCTAAAAGATACAGAATGTGTTATCGTTTAGGTAAAAGTTAAAGGTAAAAACACACTATTTTAAAAATTTAGATTCTTACAAATATTTACTTAAAAATATAATAATATAAACTTGATTTCTGACATATAATAATATTTTACAAGTTATCATTTGCAAATTGTATACTAATCAATATAGAAATGGTAAACTGAATGCTTACAGTCATGCCATATTTGATGATAAGCTTCATTAGATCTTCTTCAATAGTGGCAAGGAAAGTTTCACTTGGATGCTCCATAAGTGGTACTACTAGCTCTAGGATTTTTGCAACATTGCAGATAACCATGAAATCATTTTGTGTCTGTAAGAATAAAATCAGTGCTTTATGAATACCCAAAACCTGAAAAGAAACCCTATGTACAGCTTTATGTATTTGCGGTGGGGTATAATTTATGTAAAGTTTCATTTTTTTTTTTTTTTTGAGACAGCGTCTCACTCTCTTGTCTGGGGCGAGTGCCGTGGCGTCAGCCTAGCTCACAGCAACCTCAAACTCCTGGGCTCAAGCAATCCTACTGTCTCAGCCTCCCAAGTAGCTGGGACTACATGCATGAGCCATCATGCCCGGCTAATTTTTTCTATATATATTTTTAGCTGTCCAATTAATTTCTTTCTATTTTTGGTAGAGACAGGGTCTCGCTCTTGCTCAGGCTGGTATTGAACTCCTGAGCTCAGAAAGATCCGCCCACCTCGGCCTCCCAGAGTGCTAGGATTACAGGCGTGAGCCACCACACCCGGCCTCCCCCAATGATTTTCTTAATGGTGTCTGGGAACTTGCTTGCTGCCTCTTGGTCAGCAGAAGCTGCTTCTCTCGTTATCTTTACATTTTTTAAGCCAAACTTCCTTCTAAAATTATCAAACCATCCTTTGCTGGCATTAAATTCTCCAGCTTTAGATCTTACACCTTCTGTCTGCTTTAAGTTGTCATTTGACTTTGCTTTTTCTCAAATCACATTAGAGTCTATAGGTATGTCTTTCTTATAGTAATCCTGTACCCACATAAAACCTACATTATCAATATGAGATTAAAAAGGTATTTCACAATAAGTAAAAGTTTTTCATGCCTTCTGGCATAGATGTAGCAGTGGCTTCACAAATTTCCTTTTCTTTATTCACAATTGGTCCTTATGCTGGACTTATAAAGTATTGCACTAAACATGCTGGAAAATATGAAAACTGCAAGAGATCACTTCTTACTGCAATATGCAATTGACCAGACAAACTGCTCACATGGAGATGATTAGCATCACGCAGCAGTTTAAGCAAATACTCACAACTTTGAGTTCACTGCAATAGCAACAGGAGGTGGCTACCAAAATATTGCAGTTGTACAATATGTACTATAGTTAATTTTCTGCAGTTATGATTTAATACTGCATCTTTATGTTTATCTCTCAACTTTGAATGGCACCATGTATGGTCTGTAAGTATGAACAAAGTCTTGGTACATGTTAACTTTTTATAATAGATTTATATATATTTTATGGTAATAAATGATAAGACTAGTATCTACATATACTTTATGCATTCATGACATACCTAACTTTTCCTTAATTTTTCAGTATTTCTAGGTTACACGGTTTGTCTGTGAGTTTTTTCAAATTGTTGCAAGTCTCCAAGAATTTTTTCAGTATATTTAATGGAAAAAACCCACATGTAAGTGCAGTTTAAACCCATGTTTTTCACAGGGCAACTGTATTATGAAAGCCTGAGTGCCAGGAGAATCTATGTTCTTCTCCCTGTCCCCCCGCCATTTCTAATCTCTACAAAGAGAGTAACAGCTCTGTTCTCATTTTAGCATAGGGGCAGGGCAATAGTTTCTGATTTAGAAAAATGTGCCCTAGGCTGCTGGTCCATAAGGCATGAACTCCCTCAGCACGCAACAGATTTTAAGCATTCCTATTCTTAATCCTTTTGGAAAATACCAAATGCTATTGCTCTCTAAAAAAGAGATATCTAAGTTTGAAAGAAACTTCAGATCAGGTTAGCCATCTCCCCCTTCAAGTAAGAATGCATCTAAAAAAAGTATGACCTGTTGAAAATGCCTAGAAACATGGAGCACAACTAGTGCCAGGCTCTTGGTCTCTAATACCATTCCCCAATAAAAGAAACCAGGCTCCTAGGAGATAGGAGCCCGCTTGAAGGGAATCCTGCTGGCAAAACCTGAGACAAATGGAGCATAAAAATAATTAAAAGATAGTAATGACTAATTACAGACCATTGAAAAAATAGGAATTCATAAATTCATACTGAGAAAACAAGAGCATGCCTAGTCCCAACTATTAAATATAGAGGAAGTACTGGAGTTGGAACAAAATTACCAATTTGCAACCATCATAGTAAAAAACAGCTCAGGCAAGAACCATCAATGGATGCCAAATGTAGCAGGAAACACTGATGAAGAGAAGGATATTTGCATGGTCTTGAAGTAACTCCTGACAGATTGTTTATCAGTTGTGGGGGGAAAATGGTTGACTATACAGTGGAAAAACTGGACAATGCATTAACGGAGTGATCAAAATTGACATCACCAATGAAGAGCAGATGGAAATCATGAATCTCCAGATGTCAAACCCTTAGGAGAACACAACACTTATGTGATTTTCCAAACATGAATGCAAGACTTGATCTAATCATGAAGAGAGCACATACACCCAAGATGAGAAACTTTCTACTAAAATCTACAAAAGAGGGACTGGATTCTTAAAAAATAAGATCATAAAAGACAAAAAACATTATTTATTTGTTCCAGAATAAAGGATAAAAAAGAGACATGACAATTAAAAATAATACTTGAACCTAAACTAGATTCTGCACTTGAAAAGAAAAAATGCTATTAAAGACATTATTGGGTAAATTCACAAAATAGAATATTAACTGTAGATTACTGTATCAATAGTAAATCTTATGAAGTTGCTGTAAGAGAACAGTTCTATTCTTAAGAAATACACACTGAATAATTTAGGGGGGAAAGGCCATTATATCCAACTTACACCCAAATTCTGGGTTAAAAGTAACTATACTATTCTTATCCTTGAAATTTTTCTGTAAATTTAAAATATTTACAAATAAAATGCTAAAAAATCAGGAGTCTATAGTTTAATGAAGAGAGTCCTATAGATGTTCCAGCTAGAAAACAAGGTGGAGGCGGGAGAGTGAAGCCGCCAAAGAAGTGGCTTCTACCAAGTGACATGTTTGGCTGTCTATGTTCTAGCCAGTAACATGTCTGGCTGGAACAGAGGACATATCCTGAAGTAAAATGAGAGAAGTCAGCAGGTGGCTTCAAAAACGGAAACAAGGGGAAAAAGTTCTAAAAAGACTAAAGAAATCTATGTTTGATTAAGTACACTGAGAAATTATACAACAGCCATGAGTGGGAAAATGCTGTCCAATAAAAACATCTGAATGTAGTAAGGAGAGACTTCATTCAAGAGGATTGAGGAGTCAGGGGCCCACCGTAATACCGGGAGAGAGACTACTGCAATCATGATCATAAAGTTCCAAAGAGTCTTAAGAGTTGGACAACAAGGGTTTTTCTTTTGTAAGAAAGGAGTAGACAACGCAGAAAGAATAGGGTGTGAGGAAGTGGGATGAAAGGCGACAGTACAAGACAGCAGATCAGAGAATATTCCACCACAAGGTCAGTATCTTTTCTGGGAGGGGCCCTAACGTAGGGGCTCGGGTTGAGCATGGGTCAAAGTTCAGGGGCCTGGAGGAAGGAGAGAAACTTAACCAAAGTTTGGCTAACAAGCGTTTTGTTCTGATTGATCAGTTCAGACAGGTAGTTTTGGTCTATTGTTTATGAGACAAAGGGAATTTGGAGGATCTGTTTCTGGCCTTGTCATAGGCGAACAAGGTGGGGGGCACCTGTGAATCTTATCTGAGTTACGTGGGCTAAGAGTGGGTCCTTGCAATAAGCCCTTCTCCAAAACACAAAAGGGTGAGGGGATTTCTTAACCTTTGGGCAAAATTCAACATTGTTAATGTCCAGTACAGAGAATATTTAATGTGTACTAGAACAGGGAAGGCAGAAAGTCTAAAGAGTTCATGGCAGTTAGAACATATTTTCTAATATTTTTATAACGGTAATTGCTTTACTACAAATGTGGTTTAATTTCTAAACATTTCTACAGTACTAGGCTGCCAAATTACAGTGGTTTTTATGTCTGACTGGTATTGATCACAGTGGGAAGATGTCTTTTTAAAAGATACTAGAAAAAAAATCATGCTTATAAAATGAGAAAAAATTAGACCATACATTGTTTTTATTTTTTAAGCAGTGCCTCGTGCAATTTAAAACCAAGAGATTACTAAGAAATTAGTCCTTTTCACATATAACAGAGTCTGCTTCTATGACAATATCACAAAGCTTTTGTTTTACAGTAAATACTAAGTACTACATGACATACTCAAACTACAAATTATTAGTGACACAAAAAGAAAATTCTTTTTACTTAAACAAGATGCTTAAAACGCCAATACTACAGAACCTCTTTTCTTAAAAAGAGTAAGGTTCAGTTATCAAGTACAGCACCTACAAAAAGCAACATTTCTCAACAGGGTGAACATGAAGACTCAATGTCCTAGGAATCTGCTGTATGGAATGAATGACCTTTTCTGTGCATCTGGAATGGTACTAGTGATGCATCATCATCAGAAAAATTGAGACAGTAACTCCAATCATTTTCTGTGTTCTGTGATTCAGATGAGGAGCTCAACTAAGAAAGGCTGGTTGTAAGAATGAAACTTTGTAAACAGTTGCAGGTTTGGTCTTATGGGGAAGAGTTAATTACAATTTAACTTTGGAGCCCCAGCAATTGTTCTAAGCAATTAAAGCTCCAACTGGCGCCAGGAATAGTCGACTATTAAACCTACCTTAAAGGTTACAATTACACTTCACTATTTTCATACAGAATAGGTTTAGGTTTACCATTTAACTTACTTCATGGTACACAGACTATTCACAGTAAAAACAAAGTTTAGCCCAGACTAAGAAGCAACAAATTGTTGGTATGTCAATAAAAAACCTAGTGTTCGAGAGAAGATAATATTAACAAAAGGGACAAGGCAATGGAACAAAATCCAAGAGACATGAATAGAATAGTCTTCTATTCCCAGCTCTTCCACTTACTCATCACACGGGCTCTGACGACTAAAAAGGCAGGAGATTTAAACAGATAAGCTCCAATTTCTTTCTTTAAAAGGAGTTACACTTGACTGGTCACTACTCTCTAACATTCTCAGATTCTATGAAAGGCAGGAAAGGACAATGTATTTCAAGATAGCTATCGCAGAATATTTCAAACAGTCTAACCCCTTATCTCCATAAATAACTAAAATGTACCAGAAATTCCAGGAGTTTTACATCCAACACATTTTGAAGACTGTGTCACTCACTGCTTGGTACATGATCTAATATTTGGTAGCAAAAAATGGTTACCCATCAACAAATGCTTATCAATAGGTGCTTTAGGCTCTTGGTATTTGGTGATTTAAAATTCTCAGTTTTAACTATTTATGAATAATCTCAAAAAGTGCCACAACATGTAACAATCTGTAATTCTGCTAAGGCACGCTAAATCTGCAGAAGTGAGTCACTAGGTACTGAATGAGTCTCGTCTCACTCAGCTAAACTGCCCAGGATCTTTGTTCTCACCTATGCCACAATTCCCGTGAAGTGATAGTTGATCCTTCCTTAATTTTTAAAATTGAGCTGAAAAGAAAGCCAGATGCTGGTGAGAGAAATAAAATAAAAATTAACATGACTAAGAAACTGATGGTTCTTGGCCAGAAAAATAGGGTTCTCAAATAAATGAAAGAATGAAACGAAATGTTATAGTGGTAACAAGGACTCACGAAGTCTCAAGATGACACTCTTGTGAATGTCTAAGGACTCGAGTTAAATGCTCTTCCAGAGATGCCCAAGCCCACCTGAACATTAGAATCATCTTTTTTTAAAAGACACATTCCTGGGTGCCATTCCACATCTCAAGATCCACTGAATCAGAATCTCTGGGTAGAAACTCTGATACCGTCAGTTCAATCAAAATGTGGGAACCCCCAATTATCACAAAACTGAGACTGCCTACTAGGGCAACAGCCACATTAGAGTCCATCAATACATTAACATTGTCACTACTTCTTTTTTTAAAAAAAGAGATTATCTGTTCCCTTTTTTTAAAGTAAAATGCTTTGGTAATTATTACAGTAGATTTGGACAGGAAGTTCCTGTTTATTATTTTGTTCAGTGGAACCTTTCATTCTTGAAATTTTATGCTTCCAACAGTAACTCAATTTTGGCATTTGTTCACCCCTCAGAGCTAATGCTTGTTCTAAATTCCATCCAGTTACTTAAATAAATTAACATTCCAACACCTTCTCTGGGTACTAAACAGATTTAAATACTATGAATGTCAATGGCACATGAGAAGAGAAAAAGTAAGTTGACAAGCAAAGAAATTCACAAAACAAGCCTCTAGTTATAAATCCAATATGCAGTCTACCCAAAATGTATTACATAAGTGATGATTACACAAGTGAGCATGATCTGTTTAATTTTATAGGAAAAAAGTTTCCCACGATTACGTCTTCAAAATTAAATATATTTATCATACCGTAATTGGGTTGGTCTGGCTGTGCAGTTTGCGCAACTAGATCTTTATTATGACGCAAAAACAGTATTGTGTTTCTCAGAGTAAGTGCATGATCAAAATATCTCTGTGCTTCTCCTTCACCAGTGCTCTGAACCTAAACCAAAAGAAAATAGATTTTGCAACAAGCACCACTTTCATGACATTCACTCTAATAAATAATTATATAATAGAGATATTAAGACATTATTCAAAAGCAGTAAATTAAAAATTTGGCCAGGCAATACTGAAACAAATATTAACCTCAGTCTTGGTTAAGTTTCCAATTTTACAACATTTATGAAGATGACAGAAATTACTCCAAGTAAAACTAACAATTTTAGCAACCAAATACTACATTATACCATTATATAAGTTACATGTCCCATATATAATTCAAATACAGTGCTTAAAATAGTCTAAAACCCATGTATTTTTTGATCTAGAAAAGTACTCCTATCCACAGTCACCAGTTATGCCCATAATTTTCATCACTTTGTGCAAATTTTGTATCACTAGTTACAAGGGACAATGGAGTACGTGATTCAACATGACTGTTCACCACTGCTGAACATACAGCTTAAATTCACTCAGCAGGGATGTGCTGAGTGGCTCATATGTACTATGACCTCTCTAGGAGATAAAGATAGAGTCATGGACAAAACAAACAAAATTCCTGCCTTCACAGGCCTTATGGTCCTGTTTAATATGTAAAGACATATACATCCCAGAAACAGCACAGAAAATGGAATGGTAAGTCTACCTAAATTAGATTTGCATTAAACTAACAAGACCAACCAATTAAGATTAATCAAGATCTGACTACTTAAAAAGTAGCTAAGAAACCATTTTTTAAACTAAACCTCAGACAAAAAGGCCTTTCCAGGCATGACTACGTGGTAAAAAATGTATTAATAGATTTATATTAATAGATGTATATTAACAGATTTATAAATGAGAAGAGTAGCTGTGATATTGCAATTTGCTACATTTGATAAAAGACTACTTGCGGCAGGAGAGATAAAAATTGGGAGACCAGAACTTAAAATATGCAGGAACGTAGAAAAAATTTATTGGCAAAAGACAACACACAGTAAGAAATGAGGTTAACAAAGTGATTTAAAAAGCACTGAAGAAATAGTGGAAGTATGAAGACAAAAGTAAAAGAGGCCAATTAATAGCAAAGAATTATCTCATATATTTTCTACACTAATAAAGTAAAAATCCTACGGAGAAAGAGCAGCGAAAAAATGTTATGGTCTTTTTTTAAAAGATATAAAAGAATTACAGAATCATAACAAGTTCTCTGAACAGCCCATTTACATACATATAGAGAGAGTTCATCACTAAGCACAAAAGGCACCAAAATTATTAGTCAAGGAACAGATCAGGCACACAAACTATTTGCATATAAAGAAAAGCAGAGGATGGAATAAAATATCCAAAGAATGAAAAATACCAATAAAGGGAAATCAAGATTTAGAGCTAAGGAAAACTAGGGCTGTACTCACAGGGGGAAAGGTGGTTTAGAGCAAATATGGTTGAAGTCTTCAAGATGTTAAAAGGGACAGTGAGAGCAAACATAAATATGATACCCAAGGACACTGTTCATGTTTAAGATAACTGGAACAAAAATTTCCAATAAAACTGCTTAAGAGATGACCTTAGAGAATCATACCAGAAAGAAAATGAAACGCTATTTTAGAAAAATTTCAATTTACAAAATTACAGACTGAGATTTCTAATCCCCATTTCTTCATTTTATCAAATTATGTTAAGAGTTAGATGAGGCAGACGAACCACTTTAAACCCACAAAATGCATTCCCCCACTCAGTATGTGTCAGTCTAAATGACTGCCACAGTATTAAGCTGGGGAATGAGGTAGGAATGAGTAAGAATACACCAAAAACCCAACACAACTAATAGACTGCAAGCAAGAAAAGGTTCCAAATGCCCTGTCATCCCTAACATGCAATCTACATTTACCTTTTCTAGTTCTATAAGAAAGCTGTCCAGAGACTCATCTGAGAGTTTGCCTACTTCAAACATTGTGACTGCATGACTCTTCAAGTTCTGCAAAAAAGAAACAAAATATTAAAGTTCTAGTTCCCTTTTTTTATGCTAAGCATAATATCTCATATTTATATTATGCTTTCCAATATATTTAAACTTAAGGGTGGGTTTAAGGGAGGGGGCTGATTCTTCCAATTACAAAAGTAACCTTCACTAAAAGTTTTTACACTCCTCTAAGGAATATAAAACAAAGTCAGTTGTGTTTTTAGGAATAAATCTAGTACTTAAAAAGATATAAAAGCACTGAATTATTTTATATCTCATCTTTAAACACCTTCATATTTAAGCAAGAATTTGACTTACTGGTGAAAGATTTCCCATCATTAAGAAGGCAGTAAGAGTTGAGTCAAATAGAAATGCGATACGCTTTGTGTATCCCGTAGACAGACTCAGACTGCTTATACTGGCAGTGTCAGCTGAAAAGAAACCATAATTTGAAATCAAGTAAATGCAAATTATTATTTGCTTACTATTCTAAATGAGAAAGTATTTCATTCAGCTTTATTTGATACATACCAAAATGTATGTAAGAGGCTCCAGTCATACCCACCTCTAAACGAATTTTTAAAAAATGTTACAAAGCACTTACTTTTATATTTCTTTAAAAGCAATAATAAAGATTTTAATAACTGTCACACTATCAAGATTAATTAACCTAACCTCTTCAGACAAGTCACCTGGCTCAGGTAATAGCCCACATTGTGGTCCTTCCTGCTTCCAACATTAAACCACGGGCAATCCCCTCATCCATTATGATTTGCCTCCCTTTGGGCTTAGCCCACACTATTCTCTTGGGCTGACATGGCCTTCCTCCATTGACCACTGACAGGCTCTTATCCTTAGCCCAAATAACATCTTGTCTGTGAAGGCTTCCTAAATAAACCTCTCTAGCCAATAAAAGGTCTTTTCCTCTTTGTACAACTGGTTCTCACATTGTTATAGCTTTTTTGGTTACATTCCCTTTCCTTTCCCTAGACTTAATTCTTATAAGACCATATTCTAGTCAATTTTGTACCCCTAAGACTTAGCACAGTGCCCAAAGATTGCAAGCAGATTAAATAAAATCTGAAACAAAACTATAAAATAACTGTAAGAGTATACGTTAGGACATATGTTGTACCTATAGACAGACTCGAAATTAAACTGAGTTACTACTGCTAACCTGGATCTTCTTGACTATTTGTATCAGTGTCAGTAGCTGATGAAGCTTCTTGTACAGGACTCCTACTTTCCCCACCATCCCATGATAAGAGCATCTTCTGTGGATCCAAAGTACTCCTATTAATGAAGAATACATTCGCTTTTTAAAAATCATATAAATGATCTTATATAAAAATACCTACTCAAGTCACTACTTAAATTATGAACGATCCATCTAAATCCAGTCTTATATTCAAGCCCAAAATCGAGATATAGCCCCAAAATGCTCTGCCCACACAGAGCAAGGGTTCTTAACTAAGATCCATGGGTAGGCTTAAGGGAATTCAAGAATCCTTCAAAATTTTATGCAAAATTGTGCTTTTTTTCTGGGGAAAAGGTTCTTAGTTTTCATCAGATTTTTAAAAAAGATCCCTCACACATAAAAAATTAAAAACCATTAACATATAGGGTTCACCTCAAATAACAGATTGGAAAAATAAAATTTTTATATGTAAAATTAAATATTTCTTCAAATGGAAACTCTAATATTTCATACGGAATAAATGAGTTACTTTAATCTGTTTACGGATGGAACATTCTTCCATGATGAATGAAGTTGATCCAAATTTATTACTTGTCCCTTCTTATGGGCAAAACCCAATCGGCAATACATTGAAACAGCATTCTGAAAGGAATACAAAGGAAATTAGCATTTAAAATAAACCAGACATTAAAATATTTATAGAGGAAAAAACAGACTAATCATGATTCTCAAACATTTTCATATCATAACTAGAAAAAACAATTTTCAGTAGGGCTGTTCCTCCCTTAAGGTCTTCACATATGTACAGGAAGGAATCTTCCAACTCTCTGGCCTTGCCCTCCGCCCTCCCTACCTCATTTTAAGATACCGATCAGGCTGCTTCCTGCCATACACAGAAGTGTGACGGCTCTTTCAGTCCATGCAGTGGAATCCTGATTCAAGACCCCTTATCTTGCTCTTTCCTACCTTTGTAAGCAGCCCTTCATTGTGCATTCCCTCAGACAGCTAACAGGAATCTCAATGCCTATTTCTTAGCAGCTTATCAACATAAAAATATGCTAGTAAAATCCATTCAGTATTCACACAAGTAAAATAAGTACAAAATAATATACCTTAACCAGGGATAAGTCTATCTCAAGGACATTTGCAAGCTGGAAAATAAAATAAAAATTCATTTTTACATTCTCAGGATTACCAGTACCTTACACAGCTGTGACAGACAAATGTAATCATAGTAAACAAAATTTTAAATTATGAATAATTGGAAGACTGAATAAATTTTGAATTCAGAACTTTTTTCTTTCCCTATCTCTAAGACATTTATAGTAGTACAAATCCAGATAGTGACTGTAACAATTCAGGATTCCTTACTCTTTAATTTTTCTCATTTAAAAGAAAAAATTCCTAAATAGATCAATATAGTTTAAAATACTTTAAAGAGTCACGTAAAAAGTTATTTAACCAAACTATAATTTAACTGAAAAAAATTTTAATATACATATGCAGGAATTAATTTAACAATAGTGACATTTAAGTATATTAATGGTCTATGATCTCCCCAGATACAGATTTTGAAAACATTTTAACCACATCATTAAATAATTCTACCTACTTTACACGAATTTATTTTAAGTCTTGAGATTATATTCTTCCATAAGATGTTGCCACACTTACCTCTGCAACATTAGTGTACTCATCTATTGAAACAAATATCTTATAGAGTAGAGTTTCAAAATAATCACCTTGTACTCGATTCATTACAAAACCTTCAAGAGGAGGAACTAAAATAAACAAAATAGACTTTTCTCAGTGGTATGATTTTATAAAATAAGAAAGTATCATTTAAATATCTAAACAAAAAAAGAAACCTCTAACTTAGGGACTCAATGCAGCTTTTGATTTATTTTATCCACTCCATAGCAAGTTTTCTAAAACTCCCCAAGTTAAGGCCATGTACAACATTACCTACACAGAGAAGACTGTGAAGGCAGAGCACAAAATCCACAAAGAATAACTGAATTCACCATGGAACTCTCAGTTACTGAGGCAGAGGAAATGCTGGACGACATAGACTTGGCAGAAGGACAAGGGAACCGGGGCTGCTTCAGAACAGGGAAGGCAGCAGAGGGTTTCTGATACGTGGGTTTTTGATGGCTCACCCGGCAGCAGGAGTGACTGGGCCAAAGCGGAAAAGCAAAGCACTGCAAGATTGCTATGCTGCACAAAAACCAGGTGGATGGAAAGTACTGGCTCTCTCTCTGCCTTTCTCCCCATCACCCCCTCTCCACCGGGAGAAGAGGGGAAATTCATCTGCATGATTGTCATGGTTACCAGCAGTCACTGGTATAACCTGCTCTGTGGGGCCTTCTGTTCTGTATCCTCCTTGGTGGGCTCAGTGGCAAGACCTTCTTCAGCACAGCAGGCAGCCCAACCATCACTCTCCACCTGAATACTCATTCATACTCATCTCTGTCTCTTTGGTCCAAATGCTTTAATCTGATTCACCACAGTGCTCTGTCCAGCCAATAATAAAGAGGCACCATGCCTTCTTCTGCCATTCTCCCTGGTGTGTACACTTCCCTTGAAAATATCCTGGGAAGGAGGAATGTCTAGGCCACAGTAGCATTTGGGTATCTCTGTGTCCCCTGGCCTAATACCAGCTAACTGTACCCAAAAACCTAAATTATTTTTAAAGGTGAAAATCAAGACAAAATTCAAATGGTCAACATCAAGACATTGAAAGAAACATGATGTATATTTCAGGATAGGTTATTCACGTTACAGATCTGGCTCACGTCATTTTCTAATTTAGTGCCACCCATATTTCCAGTCATTCAGGTACGTTTAAGGATCAAGGTTTCTTTATAGAAATACTTTAGAAATCCCATATTTGATGTCATTAATTCTTTTCCTATACTATCAGCTATATAAAATAGCAATAGCAAACATTTGTTGAACACTTACTAAGTGCTAAATTATTGCCAGTACTTTATATATATAATTTCATTTAATTCTCTTAACCCGACAAGTTATACAGTAGCATTAATTACCCCTATTTTAGAGATAAAGAAACGAAAGCACTAAGAGGCTAGAAATTTTCCTAAGTCACAATTTACATCTGGAGCGAAAAGAATGAGGCAACTCCACATGAAAAGATATGGAATAGTCTCTAAAAAATATTTAGTTTTAAGAAAATCATGAACTAGAGTATATCATCTGGGTAAAAATTAAACTTAACAGTGGCTGCTGAGAGAAATCGGGCAGGTAGGCACAGGAGTGGGAAGGAAACATTTTTATGCCTCTTGTAAATTCAGAATTTTGTATCATAATTATTGCCTATCCAAACATATGTTAATAAAAATTTTTAAATTATGGAAAATGGTATGAAGTTTTCTAAAACAACTAAAAACTAGAACTACCATATGACCCAGTAATCCCACTTCTGGGTATATACCCAAAGGAACTGAATCGATAGGTTGAAGAGATGTGTACACTCCCATGTTCAATGCAGCATTATTTACACTAGTCAACATAAGGAAACAACCTAAGTGTCCAGCAACGAATGAATGGATACAGAAAATGTGGTACGTATACACAATGGGATACTATTCAGCCACAAAAAGGGGGTAAATCCTGTCATTTGCAACAACATGGAAGATATCGGAGGAAGTTATGCTAAGTGAATAAGCCAGGCACAGAAAGACAAACACTGTAGGATCTCACTTACATTTGGAATCTAATAAAGTTGAACTCATAGAAGTAGAGAGTAGAATGACGGTTACCAGAGTCTGGGGTGGGGCGGGGGAGGAATGGGGAGTTGTTGATCAAAGGGTACAAAGTTTCAGATAGACAAGAGGAAAAGGTTTTGAGATTTACTGCACACCAGGAGGCTATAATGAATAATAACGAATTGTGTATTTCAAAATAACTGAGAGAGTAAATTTCAATCGTTTCACTATAAAAAATGATAGGTAAGTAAGGTGATGGCTATGTTAATTAGCTTGATTTAAGCACGTCATATTGTATCCATATATCAAAACATCATACTGTACTCCATAAATATATACAGCTATGATTTGTTAATTAAAAAAATACGTGTGTGTGTGTGTGTGTGTATGTATAAATAAACATCTTAGAATAACCAAGAAAGTTATTTTAAAAAACTCATGAGGAAAGCCCGGCCATAACCAATATTTAATATTAAAAGTTATTCTAAGTCATTATAATCAAAACAATATAGTATCAGTGAAAGAAAAAAGGGTATCCAATAGAGGGGAATTTAATATGTGATAAAAGTTATGCTGCCATTTGGCGGTAATGAGTTACTGAAAAAACAATGCTAGCATTCATCCAAATGCTATTGGTTATCCAAAAAGAAAAAAATTAAGTTGAACCCTTATTTCACATCAAATATGAAAACAAGTTCCAAACGAACTACAAATTTAAATATATTTAACAAAAGTTTTCAAGAATTTTTAGACTATATATCCTAAAGGCATTCTATTCAAGCATAGCAGAAATCTAGAAGCTGTAAAGGGTAGACATAAAATATGCAATTAGAAAGTGTGATGAGTAATGAAATAAATATATTCAACAACAGAGCCTTTCGTGATTATTCCCTTCAAAGTATTTCTCTCTTCCATATATATTTGTTCCACCACCCATAAGGCTTGTGTTTTTGTTGTTGCTATTGTTGTTGAAATGTATCTGAAATGCATCCTTTGAAATCAACTTCAGGTATCATCTGTACTGAATTTGATGGCTTGCTTGCATGTTGTCAAACTGCTTTTCTTTCATGAGTTTATTCCAATTTGGGGAACAGCCAGAGAGGTCATGTGACAAGTAGGGTGAATTCAGCAATTACCATCCCATGGGTCTGTCTGTACCACCAAAAACTGTCAGCTACTAAAGTGAAGCACTGAAGAACAATACACCACTGTAATGAAGCAGCCATCCATTCAGACCTTCTCTGATAGCTTCTTTCAAAAATCTTAGTGCTAACGTGAGTCAATGTTCAAACTGTCAGTCAAAATGGACTGAAATGAGCTAGTCAAAGATGAATCTTTTTAGGTGGATCTCAAATGAGTCAACATCATCGGACTTTGGATGACGGTGAAAACTAGAGTAATGCTTTTATATTTTCTGCCTATGACAGGAAATCACTACCACCTCTGTCTTCCAGAAATCATTTCCTTATTAAAACCTAATTTTAAAACTAGTATTTTATTTGTTATAGCAACAATTATATAAACTGAATTAATATTTCATTTACTTTTCATGTTACTTCCATTCCAAGCTTAAAACACAATTCATATAGTTACATGGTTCAAAATGCATTATTAAAGAATCACAAACAAATGCTAATCCAAATAAAAGTCAGGACAGTAAAGCATGATAAACTGTCAAGATTCAACACTGATATAACGGAGTAATTCTGTAATAAGCCCTACGACCACTCATTTGTTAACAGAAACAGCATTCCCTGGAATTTTTGACATTTTATATTTGATTACACAAATATTCAATCTCTAAATCTGGTAAAAAGGTATCACAAACAAGAACAACAGCCAAAAGATATACTACAAAGCATACTTGTAACATATAACCTAAATATAATAAGTGCTTCTACAAACTGGTAGGAAATCTAACCTAAAGAAAAAAAGCACCTTTGTGGTAAAGATGCCGACCACATCACCACTGCAGCGCAAAAAAAATTGGAAATAATCTATAGGAATCCAGCAATAGGAAACGGTTTAATAAATTAATACATCCATCAGGTATACAAGGAAATACACAAGCCCCTTAATATTGGTTTAACTTGGAGAGGTGGGTAAAAGAGGAAGGGAAAATGAAATAAAGACAAAAAAAAGACCGTAGTAACATAAAAAAATAAGACATAGGTATGTTAAGTGAAAATGAAGAACACACAATTCTATATTACTAAATATATGTAAAAACTGCTTTTCCCTGAACAAAGACTAAAAAGGGACATGAATTTATAAAAATATTGATTTTATTTGGGATTGTGAGAAATTTATTATGGATTTTTATTATTTTTGTATAGTGTGTACACCAAAATAACATAAAAAATGAAAATAAGGAATTTAAGTAAAACCATCACAATGTGTTACTATACAATGCAGAAAAATGTTTTTCCTAGGATAGATGATATGCAGCACTCGGCACCTAGCAGCCATTCAAAAAACATTAAAAAATATTAGCACAGACTTACCTGCTATACAACTGTCATCAGATATTGGTACATCCAGATAAATAAATCCTTTGTTATATAAACCTATAGAAGCAAAAGAATCTTGCTTTAGATGGAACACTACACATAGCAATTTAAAAAAAAAAAATTTGATTTCTGGCTTTCTGTAAAGATTTTTACAACTGAATTCTATGTGAAGAAGGAAAAAGTAAAATACAAGAGAAAAAGAATTACATTAAAGTTTTTAAATCTTGGTTTCCTACATATGCTCAGAACTACAAAATTCTTCTTACCATTGATTTGTATAAATTTCTAATGTATGTGACTAATTATAGCCACACTGGAAAGTAAAAGACTAAGGTCACATTTCAAACAATAACATGCCTTAGGGAATAATACTATTTGTACCTATTTGATAAGTAATTGAAGGTTTAAAACAAGTTTTTATGTTGACAAAAGACCATTTCTACTAACCACTTACTATGTACTACATTGTAATCTAGTGATCCAGAGAGTTGAGGGCCTGAATCGATGATCTTATCAATAGCGCATTTCTCAGGCAAAGTGCATATCTAAGAAAAGCAAAATATTTTCAATTAAGTTCTGTCCAAATTCACTAATTTATAAGTCTCCTGAAATTTATTCATGTTGAAACCAAGGATTACATGTCATTAGTTCAATGAACTACATATTTTTCTCATTTATCCCTCTAGAATCCAAACAAAAATCTATATGGCACATAGCCATCAATTAAGGTGTCAAATTATGTTACAAACAGAACTTAGAGAACAAAATTATTATAAGTACCAATATTTGCTGGTCAGCAATGAGTGTTCACTAATAAATACCAGTACTTACTCCTTGTCTTTGAATTGGGTTTGCTGATTCTGAATCTCTCAAATCAGAAATTTACTCAAACTCCACATGAATATTATGAGTGGCAGGATGGGTCACCAGCTTATTATGATACGGTTTGAGAGCTCCGTTAGAAAGTTATTATACTGAAGTGAAATTTATAAGCCTTCCACTCACTGGATTTACTATGCCCTCTGGAGAAAACTTAAATGCAGACTAAAAAAAGTCCATATACTCACTTACAATCCTTCAACCACACATAAATATGACCTGGTCTCTAGGCCCCCTCATCACTCCACCCCTTTCCTCTAAATCAATATCCCTTCCAAGATGTGGTCTGACCACTGGGAATATCAATTCCCTTGATCTTGACGCATCACCCCCATCAAAGAACCTATCACTTCAGGACAGCAGTTTAGCGCAGCGATTAATAATAGCACACAGATTCCTTGGCAAACTGACTGGGTGAAAATCCTGGACCTTTACTACCATTATGACTTGAGCTGTTACTTAAATGTTCTGTGCTCACTTTCCTCATCTGTAAAATGGGGGTACAAATAATGTATCTCTGGGGTTGTTATGAAAATTAAATGAGACAATATAAAAAGCACTTGCAGTAGTACCTGGCACATCTAGCACACAGCACGTGTTAGCCAACATTATTGTTGTTAGTAGCTGTGGCATCATCCTACTTTACATGAAACTTCTGTCTAATTGACACTCTCAGATAATTATACTTGAACCAATCAAGTCTCCCTCACCCTTAAAGAGTATCTTGGAAATTCACCAATATTCTAAATTACTAAGATCATTTTAAATTTTGAATTTAAGTTTAATTTTCTTTAGGAAAACTAAATAGTGTTACTTTAAAAAATAATTATAGAATTATAATTAAAAATTGCAAAATAGGTTAAAAAGAATTCTATGTTTAACTTGTAAAAATCTCTACCTTGATGTCATCTTCTGTGATATATCCAGCCTGCACCACCCACCATGCCTCTATGGCAATTTCCACTGGCTTTACTGGCAGAAGATCACGGGCTGTTTTCCTTCTGAAAAATTTCTGCAATGGTACAAATACCTGAGAATTTGCAATCAACCTAAAATTACCACTTTCTTCTTATATCAATCATATAATAAGAGTGTTTCTAACAGGCTAAATAAATATCTTTTTAAACTCTCATGTTTTAAAATCTTAACTATTCTAGATACATTGAACAAAAGAAAGTCATACTTAAATTGTTTCAAAATAAATTATTCCAAAACACTAATCATTAAATCTAGATCTAAATCCAGAAATTCAAATGAAACCCAAGAGATAAAAAACACACTTAAAAATGTATACATATTTCACCCATTAAGTGAACCCTAGGAGTAAAATGGGCAGTACAAAGACCAAAAGAGCAAAAATAGTTTTTAAAAATAAATGTTTTATGCCTTAAGTATTTTCTAATTCAATAATCACTTGAGCGATAATACAGAGAATACAGAAGAATTCTTTTCATATTGTTTCTGTGTTAAGGACATTACATTTGGTCAAACAAATATAATTTATTATTTCTACCACTTAAAAAACTAATTAAACTGTGTGATAAGGAGGCCAAAACAATGGGGGGAAAAGGGAAATGATCAACTTACTTTTGATGATCTACACTGATTCATAAGATCAATATACTGGTTTCTTCCTATGCCAAGAAGCCTTAGACCTGAAAGAAAGAGTCTTATCTTTAAAAACTTTTAATACATCTTGAAATGTAAGTACATTCACAAGCGATTTTAGGAAAAACTCAATTCTCAGCTTGTGTTTATCTTTTGATAATTGATCAACATGGTCTGTCCATATAAAATTAAAAGGAATTCTTCAAACAAAATATAAAAGAAAGCTAAACTTTGGGAGAGATGAAGTCAAGCTGACACTTTTGATAAATCAGAATATTTTTAAAAAGCAGAAGTTCTCTCAATTTTAGGAAATCAAAATGTACTTCTCAGCAAAAGCCTCTTACACAACAGAACTATGGTCATATTTCAAAATACACAATTAAAATAAGAATAAAACGTCAGCAAATTGTGTTAGTAAAAACCATGTATCACACTGTAAAAATATTGTGCACAAATTTACTTCCCTCATTTGGTATATTCACAGCCCAAGTGTCAAAAAGAACTTCATTCTCTAGAAATATATAGATTAGTCATTCTGTTTATCTGATTCTGATTCTACTAAAATATTCCTCTTTTAGATATTCAGGCTGAATCTTACACTTGACTTGTATCATCTGATAAAAATTCCTATTAAAAATGTTGCTTGCTATTCCCGTTTTTCAGGAATTTCGGATTAAAAACACATATTACAATACTGACAGACGACAGTATTCATGCACAAAGATAAAATCTAAACACTACCTCCATCAGCAAAATTAAATACTTACAGTCAGCAGCAGTAAAATTGGGCAATGAATCGTAACTTTTCTCACTGTTCATAATGTCCTTTTAAAAAGAAAAAATTTAAAATTTGAAATGCAAAATATCCTTAGATTAAAAACATGTGCATAAATATATATTACAATAGTCAAACAGAACAATAATTATTACAGGAAGCAGTGAGATCATAGGTTGGCAACCTAAAGCATGCATGCCACATTGTGGCACTTACCACATGGTTCCAACCTAGTAATTGAAGGGCAGACTTTCAGGTCTGGGTTTCTTATAACACTCTATGAATCCCGGACAGTTGCCTTTAACATCTGCCCTGTGGAAGCTTATGAGGAATGTCTCTACCAGAGCTCAGAGTTCTAGCCTCTCCACACTTCATATCACACTTCATCATAGACTTCTACCTTGAGAGAAGGCTAAATAATGAGCCACGGCTCCAACAACATGCATCCAAAACATGCATTACCACAAAGATTTTAATCATTTAGTAGTCTCTGCTCCTATGAATCCCAATTATCAGCAGAGTCAAACTCTGTAGCCAGCTTTTTCCACCCAATCTGTTTCTCCAATAATAAACCAACTGTTTTACTGGGGGGATAAGACCCATTTTCAATCCAGGAGCTATACCCAACGATGTAAGAACAGAAACCAAAGGGCAGCAAGCACACAAATGTACCTAAAAAGAAAGCTGATAAATGGGACAAAAACTCCATCTATTTATCCCCCAAAGGCCCAAACCTAGTGGACCACATGAGAAAAACAATCCAAGAGATGGCAGTAACTATTCTACTTACTGATAGCTGCCACCTTCATTGTGCTACCCAGATTATCAGACCTTAAGCTGTCTCTAGCATTTCCTCCAAAAGAGGGACTTGGGAAACACAGGGCTGTAAAAGTGCCCATGGAGAAGGGGCTTAAGGAGATAAGCAAAGGGAGCTCATGGTAAAGGACACTACATCATAAAGGGAACTAACCTCGCTGTTACCGTAGTTCCCAATTCCTTTAGTTCTAGGCTTGTCTCTGCTCTTCACGTAGCTAGTAAGCCCAAAATAGAAATACTCAAACATAATTAAGGAGCAAATGAATACTAGATAAATATTGCCAATCTTTTCATAAAGCTTCCTTAAAAATAGTATATAACTAGAATTAAAGTTATTCAACACAAGCCTAAAAACCTTTGGAAAAAGGCTAACAACTGAAAATTAATAATTACAGAAAGAGATTAACAACCAGGACTACTAATACATTTCTTTTTCCTGACACCTGTATTATATAATGTCAGGTCTATATCATCATTTATTCTTTATACAGTTAGTGAATAGTTAAGTTTCTCTGAGCTTGATGTTCAATTCATCACCTACTTTTTAACATTAATCATGTATTAAAAGCAATAAATTTTATATGGAGTCTGCTAACATAAATGACTGATCAATGCTAAAATAGCACAAAGGATCAATACCATCTTCAAGAACATGGAATAGAAAGATACTTTTCCAATGTGAAAACATCAGTAATGACAACTGCTTGTACAAGTGTGGCTCAGTTAACTTGTAACCAAAAGTCCTTTTTATTCTATAAGCTCAGAATCATCTGCTAAGAGTATCTGACATGTAGTCCCATCCCATTCCCTATGGTTCACCCACACTATAAACGCACCTCCATAATTGCAGTATAGTATGAAAATGGTGTTATCCTCAGGCCCTTCACCATGATATCTGATAAATGGTAAGGGTACAGCATGAGGTGATCTCGACTGTACTTTAGTAGTTCCTCATAGTATTTGCGTTCATCTTTCTTGACATGTTTAACTGTGGCAAAGAGGGAAATTGTTCAGTTTTTTTTTTTTTTTTTTAGTTTTCTTATGGCTACATGTTAACTCTAAGTAGAAATACTTTACAAACCAATAGTAATTCGAAAGAAAATTCAGAAGACAACAAATAAAATATTCTAAGTTGAAACAATGAAACAATTATACCACAAGAAACAGACTTCAGAGTATATAAGTAAAATGTATAATAGCGCAGATAAGTAGAAAATAATTCTTATAAATGAGAAAACAAGCATGACCCCCACCCAAAAGGTATAAAACATAGGCTAGAATTCATCAAATTCCTCACAATATTACCACAAGATAGCCAAACTAAATGCTAGTTTTCAGGGAAGTCTATTTTTAAAAATTATTTGCTGGGTTTTTTGTTTTGTTTTGTTTTTTAAATTAAAAAGCCCTTTGACTTTCATGAAGAATGTTTATGCAGAAAAGCTATCTCTGAAATATTGTGCTTCAAATAAGAGTAATACAGAGGGAAAGTCTTGCAGGGAAATTGAACAGACTAATCAAAGTAATCTGACAAATAAAAAGCAAATATTTTTTAAAAAGGAAAAAAAATAATGAAACCAACTATATTTAAAATTTGTTCCAATTATTACAGAAAGAATTTTTCATTAAAGTTATATTATTTGGAATTATATAATAATTTGGAATTATATTAATAATTCCAATATAATAATAATATATATTATTTGGAATTATTTGTGCAGATAAAACAAAATTCAAAGCCAAAAATTATTAAGAATGAATGTACTTTTTCTTTTCTGGCATATTTTCTCACTTTAGGCGAAAAGAGAACATTTGAATTAAGATTAATATTTTATAGGTAAAATAAATCTATAAACAGAACCCTAAAAAATAATTGTTATCAGAATTAGAAAGAAAAATCTACTTGCTAATACAAATTGTTGTTAGGTGGAATGGGTTAGTATAGTTTCTTAAAGTTTGTACATGGCATAATTTCAGTGCTATGAAATATGTATTGAAAAGATAAGATTGATTTATGAAAATGATGAAGTGTCAATAGTCATTTCCACCCCAATGTAAAAATGTCTCTACTTACCTAAATTATTTCTATATCGTAACTGATTGCGAATACTGTACAAGACAACCTGCTTTTCATATTCTCTCTGTGAATTTCCAAGACTCTAAAAGAAATTTCAAATAGATTTTAAATAGCTTCCAAACCGAACAATAGTTACTTTTTTTCCCTAAGATTTTAAAATCATGCCCTCTAATGTTATCCTGGCATCGCTAATTTCCAGAACTAAAGAATATTTTTTTTAATTTTATTATATTGACTTTCCTGCTATAGTATTAGAGCAAAAACTCAATGTGTTTCTTTCTGGTCTGCCTTTCTAAAAAGACTTACTAAAATTATCCTAAGTATTTAAGAACAAATAAAAGAGCAGTATGACAGCATAACTTCACTTAACAAAAACAAAGTTCTACTTTAAAAGATTTCCTTCCTGACTGCCCCCAATTCGCGTGTATTAAATGGATGATTTCCTGCACCTACATGTATTTAAATTTAAGAATGACAACTAAGGACAGATTTCTGTCTGATAATTATTTGAGCTGAAGGCTATGTTTATTAAAGATTAAGAATTATGGAGTACGTACATTTTAAATGTACGTAAGATTGCATCTTAAAAAGTCATCTCCTTATAGCTTCATTAGAAAACATTTGGACAATTTTAGAATTCTGACATATTTTTTAATGAGCAAAAAACTTTCTAGCTGTGCACTTAGTGTTTTAAGTTCAAAGCTGGGAGTTGCTCATGAAAGCAAAGAGTAAGTTTGCCTAATTATAGTCAGCATTATATTCAATGTGAAACCATATTATATTAAACTTAATTTAATATAAATTACTGTCCCCCTCCTTGATTAGACTACTAGGTATGGTCTTTCTGACACATTATAAAGTGAAATTAGACATTTTAGGAGAGTCAAGACAGAAATATCAGAGGATTCAGTTCATCCTATTTCTTACTCATAGGTTTTTGAAAGCCAAAGTAAACATCCATATCTCACTTAAGGCAATCTTCACAAGAGGATGAAACTCACATCTAAATAAACTGGCCCAATAACTGGACACACTGATGGGTAATATCCTAAGAAAAATGGGACACAATACAAGAAAATTAAGCACAGTTTACCTTTTAATAACACAGGTTTGAACTGCGTAGGTCCACTTATACACAGATTTTCTTTCACCTCTGCCACCCCTAAGACAACAAGTTCAACCACTCCTCTTCCTCAGCCTACTCAATGTGTAGATGACAAGAATGGAGAGCTTTATGATGATCCACTTCCACTTCATGAATAGTGAATATACTTCTTCTTCCTTATCATTTTCTTAATAACATTTTCCTTTCTCTAGCTTAATTTAAGCATATAGTATATAACATACATAACATACAAATCAACTGTTTGTGTTGGTTTCCAGTCAGTAGTAGGCTATTAGTTATGTTTTGGGGAACTCAAAAGCTACATGCAGATTTTCAACTACATGGGGCTCGGTGTCTCTAACTCCCATGTTGTTCTAGAGTGGACTGTATCTTTCTTCCTGCATCTAGATTAGTCTATCACAGGTTAAACCAGAACTCTTCAATACTGCCAAAATGTATGTGCTTATATTATTTTCATGTGTTTTAACATTGCAAGTGGTTAAGAGTAAAGTTCATTGTAGAGAAACTACCCTACCACCCTCTTTGTAGCAAAACCAGGGTCAACATTGAAGATATTAATATTTAGGGGATTCAAAATAGGCTTTCTGTAATACTTTTAAAGGTTTTCTCTAGCTCCACTGCCAAATAAAAGTCTCTTTCTCAGGGAACACAAAATACACGCACATGTACACACACAAACACACAATTTTGCTAAAATCTGAGCAATTTCCAAACTTGAGGTTTTGCTCTTCTGTTTCAAAGATTTACCCTAACTTACAATCATTTTCTCCCTTTCGAACTCCATTACTGGTAACTCCAGAATAAAAATAAGGGTCACATAAAATATAAGGATCCATTATTTGTAAGCTTTATTGAAAAATACACCACCTATCAAGCATGTAAGCTATGCACCAGGCATTAAGCAATGATTGGTCCTGATCAATCAATACACGTGTGTACACATATCTAAAAACCAGATTAAAAGTTGGCTTTATTCTTCACTAGCCAAGTATGTAAAATAAAACAGCTTTGTTCAGAGATTCTTGGGCTCTCCTCCCACTTCTACCTCAAATCTCCCACCATTCACATTTTAAAACACTGTTGCCACTACAGGAGGTGACTGTAATTTTAAAAAGGTTATTTTATTCTGAGACAATACTGCAGAAATACTAACCAGGTCTGACAAATGAAGTTGGGCTGCATATAAAAGGAACTATAACAGAGGAAGGGGTGGCATGGAAGAAGGTACCAGCTATAAAGTGCCCACTGTGCTGAAGATTATGCTAAAAGCACAAAGATTTTCTAAAGTCTTTGCTCCTACAAACCCCAATCTCAACATGTACATCCCAAAATGTATCCCTTTCCCCCCCACCCAAAAAAATGACTCTTCTTGGATTATATAGAACCTCATCACAAGATTTCTCTTAAAATAAAAGGACTATGAATTGTTTTAAACAATGAATACAAGATATTGGTAAACTATAGAAAATATTGAAATAATGGCCCTATCTACAACTTTTTAATGTATTTTTAAAAGTCTAGCACATGACCCATATCACATAAAAAATATTTCATCTATCCATATAAAATGAAATTGGCTTAAAATATATTATTTTAAAAATCTGCATCACCTGCCCCCAGCTTTCAGACCTGGGCAATATGAGACAAATTAAACCCATCAAAACTTACTGGAAACTATATCAAAATATTTAAAGTCTATAATGCCAAAAGACAAATTCTTTCCATACAAGGAATGTTTCCCACTTTTTTTTATTTTTAGTTGCCTGGCTAATTTTTTTTTTCTATTTTTAGTAGTGACAGGGTCTTGCTCTTGCTCAGCCTGGTCTCAAACTCCTGACCTCAAGCGATACTCCGCCTCAGCCTCCCAGAGTGCTAGGATTACAGGCGTGATCCACCCCATCTGGCCTATTTCCCACTTTTGACTGAGCTTTGGCTGCCCAGGAAAAATCTCAGACTGATGCCACCGTTCATTCACTCCACAAACATTTACTAAAAGCTGACTACATGACAGGTGCTCAGGGTACAAAAGCAAAACAAGTTATATAACCACAAAATGCACCAGAGTGGGGTAAGCACTGTAATGGGTGCGAAATCCAGTGCTATGGCAACATACCCAAGGGGCAACCACTGCAGATTTAGAAGGTCAGGGAAACCTCCCAGAAGGAGTGAATATGAGACTGAGTCAAAAAGCAGCTATAAGCAACACAAAAGAGACAGGCAGAGATAGGATTGTGTGTGCATTTTAGAAAACTCACCCCAGAGTCATGTGAAAAATGGATGGGAAGGCCCTATTCTAAAAGCAAGAGACCAGACAGAAAGCTGATGTAGTAATCTAAGACAAAGCTTGACCTAGGGAAACAGTGGTAAGACTAGAGAAAGTTTATGAAAGTAAACTTGCACAGATGGATTCCGCAACATCTACTAATGGCCAAACTTATCCTAAGCTAAAACAGCCATTGTTTTGAATGAGCTTTATAAAAAAAAAAAAAAAATTATTTTTAAATAGTCGTGACTAAATTTTGGAAACCCTTTTGCCAATACTAATTAAAATCAAATATTCATGTTGGATATAATCTAATCACTCATCTTTCTTCCATTCTGTTACATTTATTTTGATAAAAGGAAGAGTAAAAATAGAATCGAAACATTGTTGGTTCTTCCAGTCCTCTTCAGACTTGCCACAAAACCCTAATGTACGAGAGTGTCTGTCAAAGCCCTTATTCAAGCTTAACAACAGAAACTTATTCCTTTAAGTTTAGAGCTTTGTTCTCCCAGTTCAAGATAAATGCCACAAGGGCAGCCACTGCCACCCAAGAATTCTAAGTTCTTTAAATTTATATTTCCACTCCCTTGGTTTTTGGTAACTGAAAATGAAAGTATTTTTGTTGTCACATGATGTATCACCAGAACATTAAATTATTCACTTTCTAGAGCTGAGTCCCCAAAGGGCTTGGGGGTGGGGTTAAGTACACTACACTACAATCATCCTTATACCATCACCGCTACCCTCCCAAACTTTCCAAATACACCACTGCCCAGCACCAACGGAAAACAGAATAGCACTCTCAACCAAGTATAATGGAAGGCACTGAAGGTCAATCTATGACCACAGAAACAGTGCCTTATATGTACCCATATCACTATCTTTGTAAGATTTAATACCACCTGCTATGTTCTGTATTATTTCATTTATTTGTTTACTGCCTATCTTTCCATAACGTAAATCTAAGCTCCATGAAGGCAGGGTCTTTGTCTTGTAGACTGCTGCAAATTACCTGCACTTAGAACAATACATAGCACCTAACAGGTACTCAATAAATATCCACTAAATACTGAGTGAAACTGACACTCTAAAATTTGAGTATTAACTCTCAAAAACCTCATGTCACTCTCTTGTTGAAGCCTAATAATAAACCCATCTTGTCTACAGGATAAAGTCCAGGGAAACAAAGCACGCACGCCCCTTAAAAATCTGACCCTGACTACTTTTCCAGCCTCATTTGCTACCACCCACCCACAAAACCCCATCTCCAAATACATCAGTATATATACACCTCCAAACTCTGTTGATCTTCAGTCACTCGCTACTCTCAAGACATGTTCAATCACTCATCTAAGCTTTTTTAAATGACTTTCCTTTCTCTGGAAAAATCTTTATTCCCTCTTATCTAACTCTTACTCGTCCTCCAAGGCCCAATTTAAATGCCTCCTCTACACATTCTCCCATCTCTTCCAGGACAATTCCTTCCTCCCTGTGTTCCTACATATACTATAATGAAGGTACGTAGGAGCTGCTATCACCCTGTATCGTATTCATTTGCTTCTCGTTCCTTTCCCAAACTCCTGAAGTTCTGGAGGTTAAAAACTGTGTTTTTAAATCTCTACCGCAGACGTCTGCTGAATGGAGACTGCGGGCAAAGGCCCCACGCGAGTCCTGTGGACACCATTCCGTCCCATTTAGCAATGGCCCCATCCTGGTCTTGTGGCCCCACAGCCGCCCCCCTTCACCCCTGGGCTGCAGGTCGGTTTTCCCGAAACCCAGGCAGGGGAAAGGGCAGGAGTCAGCCTAGAGCAGCCGGCCCCGGACCCGCGGACGACGCGAGCAGGTGACTACGGGGCGGGGCCGAACCAGTCGTGGGCCCTGTCCCAGGTTCTGGCCGTACCTGTCTCACGTTGGCAGGCAGCTTACTCCAGGGGTAATTGTGCCGGATGTGGAACTCCACGTCTATGTTCATGATGCCAGGGCCAGGGCCGGCGGCTGTGGCCGCGACCGTGGCTGAAACGGCGCCTCCCGCCCGCCCACTGTCGGCCTGTCACAGGAGCCCGCGGGAGGCCCTGCGCCTCACACTGCGGAAGGCCCGGCCTGCCCCATGGCCAGGGCTCCCGACAGCTCAGCGCGGCCCGGGCCACGGGGCACAGGAGCAGCGGAGATCGTGGCTGGAGCGACCGAGCACCTCCAAGTTTCTTCCTAGTTTCGGCCCGCCGGAAATGGCTCTGGGCTCCCGTCACTTCCTCCTGCTGGCGCGCGGCCGAGGGGCGGGGCGTCCACCGGCCCTATGCCCCGCCCTCTACGCGCTGGGGGCGGGGCGGCGAGGTGGGGCCTGGGAAGTTCCGGCAAGAGCCCCAACCCGCGCGCCTGGTCTTCCGCTTTCAGTCTCTGGAAGAATTGAGATAATCGCTTAGGGATGCACTGCCGCTGTTGGATGACCTAGTTTCCCCAAAATTCCATCCCGGGTGGCCCAAGAGCAGGCGGGTACGGGCGCTGTGCTGGGTGCCTGAGAAGAGCGGCCTGGGCAGGGGGCCCTAGCTGGCTTCAGTGAGCGGAAGAGCAGTGAGCCCACCCGGGTCCTCCACGGGCCCTCCGGATCCGGGGCCAGGCTTATGAGGAAACAAAGTCTGTAAGTCAGAGCCTTCCCCCAGTTGAGTGAGAGGCGCGCACGGCCGTGGAGCAGAGGTCTGATAAGCCTTCATCCCTTCCAAAGCTGCATCTTGTGGAAGGGAGTCGTTGGGCTCCGCTGCGAAGATACAAATTCTGATAATACAGGGACTAAGGAAGCCGAAATTTTAAACAGCTGGTGCCGAAGGGTCGGAGCGGCCCAAAGGCAATCTAGGAGGCAGAGAAGGCCGCTCACCAACCTGTAACATGCAGCCTCTGGATTTGTGCTTGCTTCTGCTCCACGCGAATGCCTCCAGAGTCCTTTTTAAAGCAGAGATCCAGCATATCTTAATTTCAGCTCTAGCGAGATCTTTAGGAACAGTTTCTTCCAGAATTTGTTACATTGCCTTAGCAAACCCATGACCATTATTACTGACAGCTACTTGGGAAAAGTTCAATATTTTCGAAACTATTTTTCAGTTTTAAATAATGTTTTATTATATACCGAAAGACATATACTTAGAACTTTTTATAAACTGCCTAGCCCACACCTCAGCAGTTGGCAGTCTGATACATAGCATAAATACCATTATGTCTGATAAATTGAAACAAATGTGGGTACACACTGCCCTTGCACAGGTGTTTTGGTTTTAAGTTATCCAACTGTAATAGCCTATAACTAAGTGCTTTGAATCCTGTGTTAACAGACCTTCATCAGTATGGCTAAAGTTAACTGAACTAACAAAGAGACATTTATAAAACAAATATTGATTACCTGCCACCATGTATTAAGCCCTTGACTTGCAATAGATTTTTATTACTCACAACACTATGAAAAGGTACCGCTGTTACTATTCCAATTTAGTAGAGAAGGAAACAGTCTTGGAAGGGCTACATGACTTGCTCACTTCACACACATAGTAGGTGACAGACCCATAAATCTCTAAAATAATAGTTACAATTCTAAGTGTGGGAGAATTCATATTCTTCCAAAATCTAACTTAGATTTAAGGCAATATAAGTAACAATGAAAATTAAAGTCAAACTTAGTTTAAAAATCCTCATAAACCATTATTTTACCTAGTTATAGCAGTTAAACAGTTGAATGCCTGATAAACTCACCTTTTTTGTTTATCAATAAATATTGATAATTTGATATGAACACATCAAAAACTATGAAAGAAGACAGGAGACAGTGGAGATGAACCTATGCCTACTTAATGAATAAGGCACAAATCTTTGAAAATTTGACCCTGGTGAATAGAAATTATTCTAACTCAGCCAGTATCTGAGTAAAGTGGACATGTGAAGGAAGAAAGGGTAATGGGTCAAAGCAATGTGGACGGAAAGGGTCCAAATAACAAACCCTTCAGAGTATGAACTGGCGACAGAATTACTGATCTGCTTCAAGGTGACCAGTCTTTGAGAGGTTGGAAGCCAAGCAGTTCAGAGACCCTAAATTAAACTACAGGATTCAATACCATCCTCTGCTGGGAAGTTCAGGAACAGGACTGTTTCCCCAAGCACCAGAAAGCTGGAAACAGCAGCTCCTTGGGCACCATGTGTAGCAGTCATTATAACACCTCGACTTCTTGGCAAACAATAATGTCTATCCTTTTAGGTCCCCGACTCAGACTCCTGCTAATTTCTGCTTCACTAGACCTTTGCTTTTCAAATTCCAGTGAAATCAGAAACTGCAGGTAAAATTAAGGAGAATTACGCAACTGACTTAGGCAATCTGCCCTTCAGAAAGACTACAGAACTATTTCATTCCTAAAATTCCAATAGAAATAATGAGCAGAAGCAACCTGAAAGTAGGGAGCTGTCTGGTGACCCCATTCACAGACCCCGGGTGAGACATCCTATGGTAGGAAGAGTAATGGTCCCCAAAGATGTCCATGTCATAATACCTATAACCTGTGAATATGTTACCGTACATGGTACAAGGCATTTGCAGATATGATTAAGTTAAGAATCTTGAGATGGGGAGATTATCCTGGATTACCCAAGTGGGCTCAAAGTAATCACAAGGTCCTTACACGAGGGAGGCAGAAGGCCAGGAGCAGTAGGTAGCTCATGCCTGTAATCCTAGCGCTTTGGGAGGCCAAGTCAGGAGGATCACTCAAGGCCAGGAGTTCAAGACCAGCCTGGGAAACATAGTAAGACCCTGTCTCTAAGAAAAAAAAAAATTAGCCAGGTGTGGTGATGCACACTTGTAGTCCCAGCTACTCAGCAGGCTGAGACAAGAGGATCACTTGAGCCCAGGAGTTTGAGGCTGCAGTGAGCTATGATGGCACCACTGTGCTCCAGCCTGGGTGACAGAGCAAGACTCTATCTCAAAAATTAAAAGAGGAAGGTAGGAGAGTCAGAGTTAGAGAAGGGGATGTGATGACAGAAGGAGAGGTCAGAGTGATGCAAGGCCATAAGCCAAGGAATGTGGGCAGCTTCTAGTGGCCGGAAGAGGAAATTGATTCTCCTCCCCTACAGCCTCCAAAAGGAGCACATCTCTGCTGCGACATTTTGGACTTCTGATCTCCTGAAATGTAAAAGAATAAATTTGTGTTGTTTTAAGTCACTAGGTTTGTGGTAATTTGTTACATCAGCAATAGGAAATTCATATGTTCCCCCAACAATAAGATACTCCAACATCCAAATTGTTGATGCATCAGATTTCATAATTAAGGTCATAATTCAAATATAAATACCTTTAGAAGGAACAATCCCTTTTTCACATTATTATTTTTTAGTATACATGAGCTATCATATCCTTTTTTGAGAGCAAGTGTGAAAGAGAAAGAGCTCAAGGATAAAATGAGGCAGGGAAAGCACCTGTAGGGGAGGAAATGGTATCTAGAAGAAAGAGACGAGAGGCAGTTGCTGTAAACATTTTCTGTTTCAGTTTTTCCTGGGTCTGACCTTAGTCATGGGTTTCCAAACCATGTGTGCTTTGCTTTGTCACATGAAGCAATTCATCTCTCAGACCTTAGCCTCACTTGTTTCCAACTCACAGCTTTTTCTGTGTTTGTTTTTTGGAGACAGGATCTCACTCTGTAACCCAGGCTGGAGTACAGTGACCCGATCACAGCTTATTGTAGCCTCGAACTCCTAGGCTCAACTGATCCTCCCGCCTCAGCCTCCTAAGTAGCTGGGACCACAGGTGAGCATCACCATGTCTGGCTAAATTTTTTTATTTTTCATAGAGATGAGGTTTCACTATGTTGCCCAGGCTGGTCTCAAACTCCTGGCCTCAAGCGATCCTCCCACCTCAGCCTCCCAAAGTGCTGAGATTACAGGCATGAGCCACTGGGCCCAGCCCACATCACAGCTTTTGCCCTTGCTTACTGCTCGACCTTGAATGCCTTTCCTCAGATCTTTGTACAGCAGGTTCCCTTCAGTTCACCCATTGTCACATAAAGTGGCCTTTTCCTGCTGCCCTGTCCAACCTAGCCACTTCTGCCCCTCCTCTAACACATTACCTTGGTTTATGTCCTTCATTGCAAGGAATCACTATCTGACTTTATGCTCTTTGGTTCCTTGTTTGTTGTCTGTCTATCCACAGAAGGAAGGACTTTGTCTCATTCATCAGTCTGTCTCCAGGACCCAGAATCAGGCGTGGTACATAATAAAGCACCCAATAAGTACTAATGATCGTATTGAGTGAATGAACTAGTTATGTGATATCTGCAGAAGCTCTCAAGTGTCACTTCTCAGTTAAGCCCCCTCTGACCACCTTATTCAAAATCGTAACACGTCTCCAACCTTCTGCATCCTCCTCCCCTGCATTATTTTTCTCCACAAAATAAAGATGGCACTTATTACCATCTATTATTTTCAGTAAATGACTTAGTCTTCAAAATCATCTCCCCTGTTAGACTGAAAGCTCCCAAGTAGCAGAGGCTTAATGTCTGTTTTATTCTGTGCTGTGTCCTCAGGCTTAGATCAGCACAGAGGAGGCACTCAACAAATATTGAATTAATGAATAAATGTTGTCTAGGAGCATAATTTTCACAAAAATCCAGTCTTGGGGATTCTCTTGAAAACTTAGAGAGTCCTGCAGCATTGTCCCCGCCCCTTCAACACCATTCGGCTCTAAGGAGAGGAGGCCTCACGCAGGCTTTCCCACAGGCCATATGCCCCACTGGTCCCTACTGCCTCCCCTTTAGGAAAGCTTTCAGTCGTGAAAATCATCACACTCGTGCTTTGTTTACCTTGCAGGGGAAAAATAATTGTGTACCCTTGTCTGTGTAGAAAGTGAGGAAAACGTAAGCTAGACTGAAAGCTCAGCCATCCATCCTCTCTTGTCTCACACACTTCAGGAAGACTGAGACATGCCCTCCTGTTTAATCCCTTTGGACCTTTGCATGCAAAATCCCTGTTTCTAGAATGTTTGTCCTTACTTCTCTATCCAGAAAACATCTTACCTGAACACTGAATGGAATTCTGAAGAATCGGAACATGAGGATGCGGAAGTGGGAAGGGACAAGATAATGTGGCAGGGCCATTTTTCTTTATTTTAGGGAGTGTCTAGGATTTTCTTCTGCAAATGATGGAAAACAACTGAAGAACTACAAGCCTGTTTTAGAGATAGGCAGAGAGATCCTCTTCCATAGAGCCTTTGAAAGATTAATATTATATATCTATGTATAATATAGAGAATGTTATATTTCTGCCATCTGAAGTCAGTTTGTGTTTAGAACATTGTGGTCTGTGTGGATGTGGAGAGATTAGATTCCACTTAACTCTGGTGGTGGGACTGCAAACTAGTGCAACCTCTGTGGAAATTAGTATGAAGATAACCCAAAGAACTAAAAGTAGAACTACAATTTGTCCAGTAATCCCACTACTGGGTATTTACCCAAAGGAAAAAAAAGACATTTATTGGAAATCGAGCAAGTGGGAAGGAGGTAAAGGGGATGGGTAAATTGACACCTAACAGGTACAATACACACTATTTGTGGGATGAGCACTTATAACTTTGACTCAAATGATACAAAAGCAATTTATGTAACCAACACATTTGTACTCCCATAGTATTCTGAAATACTAAATTAAGAAATAAAATAAAACATTATATTTTTATAAAATGGCAAGTGACATCCCAATATTATTATGAAAATATTTTGAATTTTAGAGACACCCCATAGTCCATGGACCATACATTGAGAGCTGCTAAAATAGACCATCCTCTAATGATAAG
>CAUYSK010075379.1:0-13104 GCA_963575035.1 Avahi laniger
AACCCACACTAACCCTAACCCTAATCCTAACCCTACCATTAACACTAACCCTAACCGTAACCCTAACCCTAACCCTAATCATAGCCCTAAACCTAATGCTAGACCTAACCCTAACTCTAACACTAACCCTAACCCCTAACACTAACCATACCCTACCCTAATCCTAACCCTAACCATAACTCTAACCGTAACCCTAACTCCTAACACGTAAACCCTACTCAAATCCTAACTAACCCTAATACTAACCCACATACACACACACACACACACACACACACACACACTCTTCATCACTGCTACTGCTTGGAAAAGTACCTGCCAAGCTCTCACCCGGCTGGCAGGGTGGCAGCTGTGTGCTTTACAAGGTGAAGACAACACCTTTCACGTTCTAGGATCTGGCAGGATCGGGGACGTGGTAGTGCTCACCTGGGGAACACATTTTCGAATAAAGCCCCCATGTGTCGCCAGTCTATTCAAATGTGTCCCAGTTACAGACCACGGTAGGAGATCGTGAAGATCTGTGGGTGGGACAGTGTGACCCTTGGTTGGGGCTGGCGACCCCTGGCCAGGTGGGCTGGCAGCGGGTGGGGAGAGGGTGGGAGACAGACCGCAAAGTCAGATGGGAAACCTGTTGCAGAAACAGAAGGGGTCGGGCCTCAGAATCTAAGAAGGTGGCTCTGAAGGGGAGAGAGCCCGGGGGCCTCGTTCAGGTGCAGCTCAGGTGACCCTGAGGAGAATTTCACTCTGAGGCCAAAGGGCACGTGGGCACAGGAAGATAGATCCTCTTTCTCCAGGGACTTTGGGGACTTCCAGACAAGAAGTCAACCTAAGTGGGGCAGTGGAAATAGCAAGGAAGAGCTAAAAAGATCAGGTCAAGGGTCACGTTAAAGGTTTGGCATGTAGACGGGAAAGGAAGGGATGCAATACCAGGAAGGAGTTGTTCAATGGTTTAAATGTACGCCGCGTGACTCGAGCAGCTGGAAACTGCCCTTATGATCCCACACAATGGCACCAGCTCATTCCCTGGGATCTGAGAGCAGGGGGGCAGTCCGGAGGAGAGAAGGGAGGGCAGGCCACGAACGGGGCGTTTTGATTATCAGAGACCATCTTTCTTCTTTCCTTTTCTTCCTGCTCAGTGGTAAAAGCAGAAAATAATCAAGGAAAGCAGCAGCAGGAAACTGGAGGGTCTGGGGTGTGGACCGCTTTCTCACTGCAGTGCGGGTTTCTCCCCTTTCCTGGGATTCCACCTTCGAGGGCCTGCTTGAAGTAGTACCTCCCTAGGGTGTCTGGGGACCGAGGGGCGGAGAGGCAAAATGCTTAACTGTTGAATTTGGTGGCCTTTTTGATAGGCACTACCTAAATTACCTCCAAAATGAGTACAAGTGGAGCGGGGAAAGAAACCCTAACCGTTAGGGTCCCCCTAAGGGACGTGGGACTGCGGGAACACGCATTTCTCGTATGACCTGGCGGGGCGCTCCGTGGAGGGAGAGTTAGTGGGAAGTTTGGTCAAGGCCTTGTCGCAGGCCAGAGTTCTACTGACTGGGGAGCACTTTATGGAGGAGCTAGGGTGGAAAACGGCTAGTTAATATTTTGCTGAAAAGGGGAAGAAAGAAGGTGGTTTGGGTCATAACTGACTTCCTTGACAATGCCATAAAAGTACCCAAACCGCGGAGCACACCTCCCCAGCACGGACAGGTCCTGTAAAACGCTTTGATGGTTGCGGCATGCCACCCACCACGGGCCTGCGGTGGTGCCAGGCTGTCTCAGCTGATGCAGGGCTTCCAGCTGCCACCTGGGCACCGGAGCAAGGAGGTGACTCTGCGTCAAAGATTTCCCTTGACTTCAAACGACCCTCCCTGGAACCGTTGTGTTAGATCTTTCTTGACTTCCTCCCGGAGGTTTTGCACGTGCTTGCAACTCCGAGAGGGAGAGAATGCCAGCCCAGCACAAGGAAAAACTGGCTGATCGTGGGAGGAGGGGAGAAGGTGTCTGTTCTGATTCTAATGTTTGGGGGAAATGACATTACTTCTGTCTCCTTGGTCACATTTTCAGGTAGTGTGCTTCAGGGGGAAGTGAGAACTGGGTAATTGCTCAAGTACAGCCTTTGAAAGAAAAGTGACTTCATTGTCATTAGCAAACACTCACAGCGATAGAATCTCTGCCCTTCCCTGGTAGGCACTGAGAAAATTCCGAGCATAAAGGGGAAATTTGGAGGACTTGGGACTTCGGTTTTTCTTATCTAGGTCAGACGTTGATCAGTAAGAACTGACGCATACCGCATCGTCATTAACCTCCAGTGTATGTTCTGCTGCTCCGGTTCCTGGAGTAGGCGTAGAACCCTTGAGCTTATTGAGAACCAGTGGCCCAGATCAAAAGTCAGTCAAAGGCCAAAGGGAAGCAAGAAGCCACTTAATTGACTTTAAAAAACTTTTTCCAAAAGGCATTCACCCTGGCTGAATAGTTAAGTGAGAAATATGAAGCATAGTAACATTTTTCAGCCACTTTGGGAAACAGTTTGGAAGTTCCTAAAAAAGTCAAACATGGTGTCACCGCATGACCAGGACTTCCACTCCTAGATGCATACCCAAGAGAAGTTAAAGCCACCGTCCAGATGAATGTTCATAGCAGCATTCTTCATGGCAGCCGGAAAGCGGAGAAAACCCAAATGTCCCCTAACTGGTGACGGATAAAGTGAGTGTGACGTATCCAGGGAAGGGAGCAGCATTCAGCCATGAGAAAGAATGGGGCACTGAGCGCGCCACGGCACAGGGGAGCCCGGAAAACGTGTGTGACTGGAAGCAGCCAGGGGCAGAAGGCCACGTGTTTTGTGGTTCCGTTCATACGAAATGCCCCGAACAGGCCGACCCATACAGGTAGAAAGCAGGTCGGTGGTTGCCAGGGCCTTGGCGTAGGGAAGAGTGGAGGGTGACAGCCAGGGGCCGTGGGGTCTCTTTTGGGGTGACGAAAATGTTCTGCAATTAGATAGTGGTCAGGGTTGCACAACCCTAATTATACCAAAAGCCACCAAATTATAGGATTAAAAAGGGTGAAGTTTATGATCTGTGAATTTAATTTTACGGTGTAAAATATATCTCAATAAAATATGAAGCATGAAACTTTACTCAAGAAATATATTAAGCATTTAAAATATAATACAATTAAAATTAAAAGTGAAATATGGGGAAGGAGAAAAAGTCCATGGGAGAAAGATAGAAAACGAGTCAGGAAAGGAAGTGAGAACAAAAGGAGAGAAAGGGAGGCTGATTCCATGATTTTCGACATAAGTGGAAAATTCCTTTCATTGTTTTCTGAGGTTTCCTTGAGCTGTGGTCTTCAAGATGTTATTACCTATTAGTATTGCCTTTCGAACTTCTAATTAACAAATTGGTCATTGTTTCCAGGTTTTCTAATTGCCCTTTGCCCTTAAACTCTTCAGTGGCTTGGTTTTTATTCTAGTTAAAGCCATTTTTAACATTCTGGAATGTTATTCTAATGGGATGGGCTGGGGATATTAAATGTTTCTTGGTTTTCAGTATTAATCAGTGACTGGAGTTGGATTTACATCTAAAAACCATGTAAACTTAAGCTGAGACTTGTCTGGGTAGGTGTAGATTCCCCATTGCCAAATTTAATTTTATTATTTACAGTCACGTTGAGAAGCCCAATAATTGATCTTTCTCCTGACCTAGGATAGACTTATCATCTTCACCCAACTGCTGCAATTTTACCAGTTAAATAATTAACTTGGAGTCTTGGCTGTGAGCTGGTCTTAATTTATTCTCAAACTCCAGATGGGTAGAAAGCTCAGCTTGTTGACGCAGGGCCTGGCCTGGAGTCTGATTACATGGTAAGCCACTTCTAATAATCAGAAATGACACTTGATAATCAAAGATAAGGGGAGAGGTTGGGAAAGAAGTTAGTGTAAAATTATGGAAACTGGAAGTAGGCTAAGAGGGACTGAGGCTTCTGGTCCTTCTTAGAAGTCACCAGAGTCTTGTCTTTCCTTCATCCTTTACGGTCAGGCAGCCACCAAGGATACTAATTACTCCTACTATTACTCAAACAAATATTCCTGTCTCCATCTTTTCTCCTCCTCAGTTCCTCTTCCTCTCTAGCCTGAGCAATTGCATTATTTTTGTGACACATTTTCTAGACTCTAATGCTGCCTCCCTAAAATCTATCCTTTCACACTATGAAAGTAATATTTCTGAAGTCCAGATCATACCACGTCCCTTCCCCATTAGTCCTCTGTGTTGAGAGTAGATGAAGCTACAGACAGAGCTGCTTATGGCAGGAAGAACTGGGGTTCCCTGGCAAGAGCATCAGACTTTACCTTCCCTGAGCCCCCACCCAGGGACCCGGAGAAATCTTGCACTGAATGGCCTGAGTCTGCCGAGACTCGCAGGTAACGGCACTTTGGTCACAGTATATGAAAATGCAGTTGTGATTACAAACAAAAAGGCACCCAAACCAGCAGCCAATGGATACTAAGCAATAAACACATCACGGAACACAAGTGCCCGTGTACGTTGCCAGTGCCAGTCTCTAGGGAAGTCCCGCCAGTGGGTGCACTTGAGCTGGACACCGTCCATTCAAAGTAAGCCTTTGATCCTCAGATATCTCTGACAATTAAAATAATGTTCCCTATACATCGAGCCCAAATTTGAATTCCTATCATTTATACTCCTTTGATATTATGTCTGCTTCCAGGGTCAAACAGAAATCGTCTAATCCCTTTGCTTCTTGGCAGCATTTCAAGACTTCCGTGTCCCCACAAGTCTCCTTTTTATCTCCCTCTGCTTTATTTTTCACCAGCCGTTCCTGAAGGTGATGATGATGATGATGATGATAGCAACACTTAGTAATAATAGCCAACATTAATTGGGTACGTATTCTGTGCCAGGTGTTGTTCTAAGCATTTCATATATATACTCATGTAAATCTCATAACAACCCTAGGAGATAAGTACTGTCCCTATTTTATAGATGAGGAAACTGAGGCCCAGAGAGGTTCAGTAATGTGTCCAAAGTTACACAGCTGGTGAGTAGTAGAGCCTAACTTGCCACCCAGGCCCTTTGGCCCGTGAGCTGTCCCTCTTAACACCACTGCTGGATGACTGTCTTCTGAGTGCGATCCAGCTTGTCCCCATCTCGCTTAGAGTGATGTCCAGAAGTGGCACAGTCCTGCAGGTGCTATCTGCCCACGAGCCTCAGTATTCCACTGAGTGACCTTCTGTCAGTGCCACCCAAGTTTCTGGGAGCCACACGCTACACTTCCTGCAAACGCTGAAGCGAAGGGGACTCGTCAACCTCCTTTCCCAGCGCGGCCATGCCCAGGCCAGGTCCGGGGTGTGGAGCTGACTCAGACCCGGCCAACTGGAGCAATCGCTGCGGCTGCTTCTTAACATCGGGGCTGCCGAAAGTGGGGACCACACGTCGAAGAGAATCCCTGTTGTGTGTGCGAATCAGTGACTTCTGTTATGGGAATCAGAGGCTACTATTTCCACGTTTGGATCTGGAGTGGCTTTCTGTAGCTGCTGCTAAACTCAGGAGCTTAGTTAAATCCTGTGGCTTCATTACTACTTGGTTCTGTAATAAGAGCCTTTTACTTTTTACATCACTCCTGATCTAATCTCTAACATTCCCTTTCAGGGGTTGATTAAAGTTGAGTTTCTTTGAAAAAACACCGACTTGTGATTAAATATGATGTACAGAAATTGATTACAGTCAATAAGCCAATAAGACTTGGGTTTTTAAGAGATCCGAAGCCTCTGTTTGCGTGTGTGTTGAAAGATAAATGGACAATTTTCGAAATTGTTTTGTAATGTTGCTATTACAAACATATTAGCTAATTCTGGAAACTGGCCTAAATTACTGGGACCTAAATAAAATATTTTGGAAGAAAATTATGGCATTCAAGTCAGTGAGACGTAATTTGCTTTATTTGTAAGTGTTATTTCCTGCCATCCTGATAACTATGTTCCGAAGCTCTAAGCTCACTGTTGAATTCTGTGCAAGCCAATACACTTTGCACGGCAATTTCACATTTTCACACAAAACAATGACATTGTAGAAGTGGGGATACCAAAGTCACTGTGCCCCAGTGATGTCCATGACTGATATGAGGTGATCTCATCACATAGGCAGCAAAGAAAAAAAGGTGATGTAGGTGATGAATGAGTTGTACATATCGCTAAGTTTACAAACTTTCTGGTTTCAGTACAGAGTATTGTACTTTATAAGTCTCTCATTTGTTCATTCAGTAGACATTTAAGGGCTCATAGGCCCATTATGCACTGGGAATATAATGAAACATTGTATTCCTCCAAATGAATCATGTGATCAAACTTAAGTCACCAGTAACGGTAACCAAATGTCACACTGTGCCTCCTGCTGTGTTGCACTGAGAAGGACAGTATCACCCTCACGGTTCCTTGTCAAACGTGTTTAACTTAAATCTAATCATGAGGAAACAATCAGACAAATCCACGTTTTGGGGCAATATATAAACCAACTAAACTCTTTCAAAATGTCAATGTTGAGAAAGGAAAAATAAGAAAAAAAGGCAGAGAACTGTTACAGGATAGTAAGATTATAGAAACCTGATTATTAAATATAATGAATGATCCTTGATTGGATCCTGTTTTGTTTTTTCTTAAAGAAAGCTATGAAGGTCATTGATAGGACAATCAGAAAGTTCGAATACCTATCCCATATTATATAAATAATATTGTATTAACATAACAGTTTTTGAGTGTGATAACAATATAACTACATAAGGGAATGTTTTTATTCTTAGGAGATACATACTAAGGTATGGCGATAAAATGTCATGCCTAAACCTTACTTTTAAATGCTTTAGTAAAAAGAGATTTTATATATATATTAATATTTATTTTCTTTTATATTATACATTTATTTCTTATTATATATATTGTATCTGTATATATAAGATTATGTATTAGTTTCCCAGGGCTGCCAGAACAAATTACCACAAATCATGTGGCTTAAAACAGAGGAAGCGATTGTCTTGCAGTTCAAGGGCTCGAAGCCTGAAGTCAGAGTGGTCGCTGGCTGTCCACCCTCCACTGCCCGTAGGGGAGGACCCTTCCCGCCTCTTCCTGCTTTTGGCTTCGCCTCTGTCTTCACGTGACATTCTCTCTGTGTGTTTTCCATCTAAATTTCCCTCTTTTGATAAGGACATCAGTTATTAGATTAGGGCCTACCCTAGTTCACTATGACCTCATCTTAATTCGATTATGTCTGCAAAGACCCTATTTCTAACTGAGGTCATATGACCAAGTCCTGGGCAGACATGAACTTGGGGGACAATGTCAACCCAGGACAGTATATGAAGATTTTATAGGTGGAGAGGGAGGGAAGGGGTGGAAAGGGGGCACGCACAGTGTGGCAAAATGTTAATAAATGGTGGTGAATTTTGGTGAAAGGTATGTGAGTGTTCATTGTACCATTCTTTCAAGTTTTCTAAAATTTTAAATGTTTCGAAATAAAATTTGGGGAAAAATACTATACCAAAAAAAAGGAAATTTAAAAGCCATTGCCTTTGTCCTCGAGGCTACGTTGATGTTATGGGGGACACAGGGCGAGACATGCATCGTGATGCCATTAGGGCAGGAACAGGGAGACGGCGCAGACTCAGCTCGGCACAGTGAGGAAGGGTTTCCGTGAGGAGGGACACCCCACTGGGGCGCTGCCAGCCGGCCACATGGTCGGAGCAGAGGCTGCGTGTGTGAGAACGGCGGCAGCCACCAGCCAGGGCGCTGCGTGGAGAGAGCTGGCCTTCACCAGGAAGGCAGGACTTCGAGCAAGAGGTAACCTGAGCAAATTTGTGTTTGAGGGATGGGTGTGGAGAAGCGTCCTATGAGGGGACCCGTCGTATGAGAAACAAGGCTGAGAAGAGTAGACCGACAGGGAAATCTTTAGCAGGAGGCAGATGGTTGAAAGCAGAATTTTTGTGTTTATAAGAAGAGAGAAACGTGAGCATGCGTGTGCACCCAGTAGAAAGAGCCAGCAGAGAGGGTCAGGCTGAAGATGTAAGAGGGCAGAGATCGAGGAATGAAGCGAGTCCCAGATGAAGGATTCGGGTCGCAGAGCACCAGGGAGGGAGCCCCTTTTTACTGAACGGTGGGGTGGGGGCTGGCGGAGAGGGAAGGCGTGGGCCTCGGACCTTCTCAGGACCTCAGGAGGGACAAGGGAGACGAGGACAGAGACCAGGCAGGGCCAGAATCACGGAAGACTGACCGGGGCGGACAGGAAAGAAGAGGGTGAGTTAACCAAAAGAGGCAAAGGCAGGGTCCGCATGAGGAATTTGGGAGCGAAGTGATCAGCATTGGTTGGGAGGAGGAGTTGGGGGGAGCGATGGGAGCCTAAATGTTACCGACTCGGGGATCAGTTTCCCTCCTTGATTATTGAAACGCAACTGCTCCCAGCTACAAGGGCTGCTTCAATAGCTCCGTGGCCAGTATTCCCAGAAAACAGGTTTCCATTAATACCATGTGTGCAGACAGCTGGGTTAGCAGGTAGCCCCCAGAGCGTTTTTGTTTGTTTATGAAAGGGAAGAATGGTTTCCCTCCCCGCTTTACATTTAACCGTTAAAAACCAGTGTTGGGGTACGCACAGGGCTCAGGAGGAGTGCTGGCTCACAAACAGATCAGTCCAAAAGCAGGGGAGACTGCACGCGGCGCGGAACCGGTTTCCTCTGAAACGGATGTCTTTCTCCGGCTCTCACTCCCGCTTCCCAGTGAGAGTGCCACACACGTGGTTCCCAGACCTCCACCCTTCCGGATTTGAATCCGGTACAAAGGAACAATTATCTCTGGCCCAGCATTTCTGCAAAGACCAGTTGAGACTGGCTTCAGGGCACATGCCGTGCTGACTGCTGGGCCGGATCATGCCTTTTCTCTGGGACCGCCTGAGCTGAGGGTGGCGAAGGGGGTCCCCGCTGGGGGAGATGTGGGCGTTGAAATGACCAGTGAGTCTTTGCTGAATAGCTCAAATCACAGAAGCTCGTAGCATGTGGCCTGAGTCCAGAGACCCTCCGTAGGGTTTTAAAAATCTTTTTAATTACAGATTTGTAGGAAGTTAGAAAAAACAGTGCAGAGAGATCGGGTATATCCTTCATCCAATCGCCCCCAATAGTTACATCTTACACAGTTGCAGTATCGATACAATATCAAACCAGGAACTGACACTGGTACAATGCACGTGTACCGTTCCATACATTCTGTCACCGTGCAGACTCAGGGAGCAGCAGTGCAATCAACATGCAGGACTTCTCCATCATCACAAACATGTCCCTGGTCCTGCCCTGTGTGGTCACGCACACTCCCTTCCACCCCACCACCCAGCCCTTGCCAACCACTTATCTGTTCTCCACTTCTGATTTTGTCATTTTGAGAATGTAATTAATATATAAATACCATTCCTTTCCATTGGTGAGTACTATTCCATGGTACGGGTGGAGATGCAACCGTTCCTTTAACCACTCACCCCGCGAGGGCCATTTTGGTTGTGTCCAGTTTTCATCTATTACAAATAGTGCTGCGATGAACAACTGTGTACAGGTTATTGTGCGGACGTAAGTTTTCATTTCTCTGGGCTAAATGCCCAGGAGCACAATTGCTAGATCATATGTTTTTAAAGAAACTACCAAACTATTTTCCAGACTGGCTGTAACATTTTACATTCCCACCAGCAATGTATGAGAGACCAGGTTTCTCCATATCTTGCCAGCATTTAGAATACTATTACTGTTTTTTTTCATTTTAGTTTTTCTAACAGGGGTGTAATGACATCTCAATGTGGTCTTAATCTGTGTTTCCGCTGTGGCCGGTGATGTCGAACATCTTTTCATGCGCATATTCACTATGACATAACCTCTTCAGTGGAACATCTTCTCGTATCTTTTGCCCATTTTTTAATTAATTGTTTTATTTAATGCAGAGTTTTGAAAGTTCTTTAGTTTTTAAAGACTCTTAAATATCACACTTGCAAGCACAGAACCTATTCCAATTTAGCTCTAGCTAGTGGGGTATCAACTCTGAACCCATCACTGCTTCAACATGGACGCAGGGTATAACCCTTTATCATCCGATGTGGGCGTTGTTCCTGCAGGTCACATTCGAAAACGTTTTGCTGCATCTGGTCCCTGAACCTTAGCCATGCGCTCCAGTCTCCAGAACAGCTTGGACTTCAGTCTCTAGGCTCCCTCCTGACCTCACAGTCTGCTTTGCGAGACCAAGCTTCGGGGATTTTACGTCTTTTCCTGGATCCGCATGCCTTGTGGCATAAGAAATGAATGCCAGCCCGTTCCGGTGCCTTGCCCTCTGCACACCGGGCAGTTTCTAATCCGTCTCCTACCCCAAAAGGCAAGGAGCGAGAGTAGGAACTTGGAACTGTGACCCCCTAAAGACAGGGGCCCCCTTTGAACAACACCAATTCGCAGCCACAGGAAGGACACAAAAGAGTGTGAGAGAGAAGGTCTCCGGGAGAAAGTGGGGTGCACCGTACGCCACATGGGACAGTGGCCTGCCCCGACATGCCCAGAGTCTCTGGCGGGTTATTTTTAACTGCCACGTTGTAAAGTAAATGTTTGCACTTTGATGTGTCCTTTCTACTGGCTCGTCCTAAACTCTGGCCTGGGAGTTTTCCAGGGGAGCCTAGGAGTGGCATGTGCGTGAAACGTAATGACCATTTAGTGGCTGTCCCCGATCTCCACGTCCAATCGAACAGTCAGCTGGCATCGTGCTCCGCTGCTCGCGTCACCCGGGCATGAGCTGTCAGTGGAATCTCTGGCACGGATTGTTCTCTTGGAGTCACCAATATCCCGGAACAATGGGAGCGTGCATTCTTAGTTTCGTATGAGAGCTAATAAGGAATGTTCCATCCAGGGAGCTGCCTTCTCCCTCTCCCCCTTCTCCTCTTTATGCTCCCTCTGCTCTCTTGAAGGAAGAAAGGAGGGGCAGGAGGGAAAGGAAAGAAAGATCCAGGGTGCAGAGGTCACTAGAAGAGTGACACCACAGGTCAGAGGGAAGATAAACACGAAATACGGAAAATAAGGGATACACTGGGATTTTCCCTTCATAAAATTTGTTTTAATTTCTTTATTGGTTTTTCGTCAGGGAATACCCTTCTAGAAATAGGCGCAGAAGGATGAGGTAACATTGTGAGGCACTACCTGATTCATCCATTGAGGTTCAGGAGCTGAGAAAGTCGCCTTCTCTAAATGTGACATTTCAGGGGCGTTTTTGGTTGCGTGTACAGCAAACCCAACTCCAACCGGTTTGTAAAACAATAAAAGAGATGGATCAACTCGGCCCTGGCGAATTTAGAAGCAGTGATTTCAGTGTTGATTTGATTTAGTAACTTGCCAGACATTGTTTCTTTGCCTTTTGTGGTGTCGATTTTGTACTAAGGCTGGCTTTGTGTTCCTTTCCAGAAAGAGGCCAGTTCCTCCCACAACTCCTGAAGAGACTTGTCCTTAACGCTGACCAGGTCGCCCGTGACCAACCCTCTGGCCAGGGAAATGTCATGTGCGGCTTGGCCAGGGCCCGGCTGTCCTGAGCCAGCCCTGCAGCGGGGGTGGCTGTCCCATGGCCCGATGAAGGAAGAGGGACGGGGACGGGCGACGGCCGCGTGCTCACTGCTGCATGTCCTAGGAGAGTCGTTCTGGTTTCTTCCCTAATGATTAAAACTCCTTTGAGAGAGCATCAGACCTCTCCTAAAATTTGAGATCAAATGAAATAGTAACTGTGAATTAATTCACACAGAAATATGTGGTGGGAATACATTTTTATAATCACAAATGTCAGGTGAGCTAAGAAGCAGTTTTATTCTCTATAATTGAATTAAATTAACTCATAAGCTCCGATTTCTACTTGGTAATATACAACTATGTCTAATTTAAGATAAATTCAGTTACTTCTTGTTTAAAACTCGGTCTTTCTTGAGTGAATTCTTAGTCAATTCCAAATTGTTCTCCTCCTCCGCTTTCCTTTTTTAATCTTCTCCTGAAGGGTGATCTTGGTTCCTGGGGTTCTTATGTGTCATCTTGACATCGAAGGCAACTCTGAGGCCAGGTCCTCCTTGCGAGGAGGCCTCTTCTGAGGTGGCTTTGGCTTTGGTGTCTGTCCTTGCTGCCGTCCATGGTCTAGCCTTGCTCCCTGGCTCCCAGGTCCCCAGAGCCAGGAGGCATTTCCCAGTCCTTCGGTTTTCTCTTAGCCAAACTCCTGCTGGCGCTCATGGGGAAGGGTGTGAGGAAACCATGGGCATCAGCTGCTCTTTCGTGCTGTCCTGACGCTGCAGGAAACGTGGGGGTGGACAGCGTGAGTGTATCTCAGGGTGGCTCCGTCTGGACCTGCCCTGAGGCCGTTGCTACTCTGCTGTGGTCACTCAGGTTGGCTTGGGGCTCTCTGTGAGAATATTTCTTTGCAGGATTCTCGGTAGAGAGTGGAGGCACAAATCCCCCTGCTCCAAGATCCCCAAAGCCCTCTGAGGTTTCTGTCACCTCTGTCCACAGGGCTTGGATGTTCCATCAGCCACCTGACTTACCCTCTTCCTCTCTGTCCCAGTTCTCTTGCTTTTCTTCCAGTCTAGCAAAGATTTTTTAAAAATCTCCTCTGTCCGGTTTGGAGAGGAGGCTCACATAATTGTGCTTTCTTTTGAATCTCTTAGTCCTGGCGTAAGCCACTCCAGCGCTGGGTCTGGATGTTGACCACCGCCACGTGGTTTGGAACGATTTTCTCAGCTTTCGCAATGCAATTGAGCTTTCTCACAAGTTGAATAATATGACACTGTCAAGCTTTGTTTTTTTATTAATTTTGTTTCCAGAAATACGTTGGGCACAATTTTCCCTTTGCTGGTGCTCCAGTTCTCTTGAGCTGAGTAGTGGTTTATGGAGATCCAATATCCACTTTTCTTCCGAGATTCTTATTTTCGACATTGAAAAAAAAGTTGTTGCTTGCAAGGCAGATGGGAAGGCATTTAGAGAGAAATGGTAACTGCTTCTGCTATTGCAGCAAAATGTTCGTGTGATAAGGAGCAGGTCAGCCACGTGTTGGATAAACAGTGGGCAACGCCTGCCGAG
>CAUYSK010075380.1:0-39753 GCA_963575035.1 Avahi laniger
CCCCCCTCAGCTTCCCAGAGTGCTAGGATCACAGGTGTGAGCCACCGCGCCCGGCCCAAGTTAGTTTATGGCACCTGTACTTGTAAGTATTTCTATAAATGAGAAGATTCAAAGGCATGCCAGGTTTGCTAAGATGACCAATTCTTGTGCACAAGTTTTTACTAAAGGGAAAATTATATCTTAGAAAACAAAGCAACAATAACAAGAAACAAAGCTAAACTTAAAAACACAATTTTAGAACTTTGAGAATGATGAAAAGAAGAAATTATGCATAAATGCAAGAACCCAAGCATTACTTCGTAGTTAATTGTCAAAAGGACAGCAGCACAGTACTGAAGACAATTATTAAGAAGCATGTCACTCGACATTCTCTATTTCAGCCATTTTATTACGTTTGCTTCCATTTGTGCATGTGGACTTTGGACATTATTTTAAAGTATGTCATAAAGAAAGCTGAGTATGTTTTTGTTTTATGTAGTTTACAAAATGGCTTTGCAGCATCACTAACTGAAGTAAAAACTGTTATTTCAAGGCACTTTTTAAAAGCATAGCGCTACTTTTTCTAGGATGCCCAGATACCTAAAGTCGTTTGATTTAACACAAACTAACCCACAGAGAGTGTCTCACAGCTAACAAAACAAAGGGCCTGTTCAACATTCTACTATGACTGGTTGTGTTTCTCCCTCAAAGTCTGAGCAGTCTTTTTTATTTTCTTTTTTCAGTGTTTTTAAAAACTATTCCATTCTATCTCCTCTGTGTTCAGGTTCTCAGTATCTTTTGCCTGTAGAATGCAATGAGTCCCCAAATAATCTCCCTGCTCCGATCTAACCTGTTAATTGCTGCCAAGATTTTCATCTTAAAGCGTAGATCCCATCTTGTCACCCTCTTCCTTAAGAACTTCTTATTGTGCTTCCCGATTTTTTGTCCATACCAACATCTCATTTACAACTCCTGAGTCTTTACAAGGTAATTTCCATTTTCTTTTCTTGCCATCAATTAAGCTCTTTATGCTCTGCCTATAACTTTTATTTGGGATTTTATTCACGTGAGGGTTTTTGTTGCTTTGTATTGTCTGTTTGGGGTAGAAGTGGGGAGAGGGATGGCAGGGGCCACTGTTGCCTTCAGGCTATGATGTATTCTAATGAATGGGTGGGTTCCTACCTCTTTGGCAGGAAGGCAGGTAATAGTATCTTGGACAAGCATTGCAAGTTGGTGAGAAGAGTAGACAAGACAGTGGAGACTGCCTGACAGGCAAAAAAACTCAGGGACATCACAGCAGAAGGGGTTTACATGGGAAATGGTGAAGGAAGGCAAGCAGAGTTGGAGATCTGGTAGGTATTAACAGTAACCTGGGCCTAGTTATACAAATAGGGCCAGGATCATAGCAACAAGAGTATTTATAGTAGAGGCTATGTAAAAGGTGGGCTTTGACCATTTCTCTAAGCATAATTAAGTCAGCTTGATTAGGGAAAGCAGTCCAAGGTACTCCCTAACCATGGTCGAATTTTAAATTTAATCAGATAGCTATATTTTAGCCTTTAATATACCAATTTGAAATCTTACACACTGATTGATTTTTTGATATGATGTTGTTGTTCCTGTTGAGCAGTTTGGTGTGGTGGAGACATCACTGGATATATATTAAAAGATACCTGAGTTTGTGGAAAGTTATATTTTGCAAAGACGGCCACAATATCTCCCATCCTCCCAGTGTTCTCCTACGATGTGGCCTTGCCACTCACCCATTAAGAGAAAGAATCTATTTCTCCTCCTTAAATCTGAACAGGTTCAGTGACTCTCTTGACCAGAACAAAAAAAGAAGTTCAAAAAACCCCCAAACCCCAACGACAACAAACCATCAGAAATAATGCTATGTCGGTTCCAGACATAGCCCTTAACAGACATAGCTTCCATTGTGGCCTCTTGCAAAGCAGTCACCATATCAGAAGTGTGACTACCCTGATATCACCAATCTTTGAGAAGCCCACATATTATGTAGAGGTCCTAGAGGAGAAGACATGACATGGAGAAGGAAAGATGCCAAGGAGCACTGAGGCGGAAGAGGTAAGTGATGAAAGCGCCTTGGAAGCTGAATCCTCACCATCTGCGCCAGTTGATGCTTCATGGATCAGAAACAAACCACATAGCCATATCTTTCTGGAATTCTTGACCCAAAAAATAGGGAAAGAGGAAATACAATGGTGATTCTAAACTACTAAATTTTGGGGCATTTTGTAAAACAGCAATAGATAACCAAAATAGGGTTCTTGTTCCATTTCTGTCACTTAGTAATCCAGTGACTGAAGAAGTATTCCATCCACTTCTGTAAAATGTGGACACTGATCCTTGTCTATCTACCTCTGATATTAATCTATTAATCTGTAATATCTACCTCTGATTTGAATATCTGCTGTAATAGTAAAACATAAATAGGTGAAAGTGTAGTGGAGGCAAGATATTATTATTACTCCTTGAAAAATGTCTGTATCATAATACTCATGTGTATGTGTCCATTATACATGTTTTCATTACCTCATGATGGTTCTTTCCAATTATAAGCATGGGTATTCGGGATTAGATTACTGTACTTCCTTTGCAGACTTTTAGGTAGGTTTCGATTTAGGTGGAATGTCTTTTATCAAACATAGAAATTATCCTATTATGTTATTCTAATAATAATATTTAAGCAATTACCAGCATTTTTACTCCAAATATATTTTACATTTCAGTCCAATATGATTAGAAAGCATCCCTACATCTTTTAAATTATCAAAATGATTTTCCAATCATTTGAACAAATCAGAAAGCCTTAGAGGAATTCTATGGCTCATTGTCTCTTGACTAAAGTAATTTGAAAGAGGAAATGAAAATCAATTCTGCTTCTCTAAATAATAAAAAAGCAAAGGAGAAATCAAAAAAGCAGTAAAATCATATTGGCTCTTTGCTTTTATTTCTATAGAGCAAGCATATTTTAATTTACAGTCAGCCGGGACACTATTAATCTGCACAATTGGTCGATAATGTAGCTCAATGACTCTGAAACTTTGAGCCATTCTAGTTAATGAAGGAAGGGCTCACTTTGCAACAATAATTCCCAGAGATAATAACCTTATAATGTTGAACAAAGGCTAAATGTGGTATTTATTCTAATAATAAAATAGAAAACATTGACCAAATAAAGTTTCAAAACTGTGCTACTTCCAATTATGGTTCTTAGAATTATCTGTTTAGTCAACTTTATAATCTGGTTAACAAAAATTTTCATGGATGCAGTGTGGTTTCAGGAAAATAGTTATAGAGTTCTATTCTGAGCTCATCTTCTTGCTAATTGTGTGTCCTTAGGTAAGATATACAACAATGTAAACCTGAGTTTAAGTCATCTGTTAACTCATAAAATGGAGATTATTATATATACATGATTACAGTTGTGATGGTTAAATAAGAAATGAATATAACATACCTCTCATTATACTTTATGTTACAGAGCTTTAATTGGAATCTGTTGCTTTGATTTCTATCTTGGAGGCAGGACTGGCCACTTTGATGCCTGTGTTGCTAATGTCAGCCTTGTCACTTCTATAACTACTGTTATTAGCCTTACTCCCACTACTTGCTGTTGCCCCTGCTGGGTCAGAGGCAGACCCTCTCTTCATCAGAAGCTCCTGAAAAGATAACCTCATATGTTAGGTTTTTGTATAGTCCCTTTTTCTAGATAAGCTTCCCTTGAGCTTGTCTGGTAGAAACTTGAATTCTACCCCAAATCCATTCCCTCACCTTCCCATTGTCTGAGTGCCATGAGAGATCCAAGTCCCAGGATAGCCATTGTGGCTTCCACTACCCCACCCAACAAACATACAATGCATTTCTTTGAGACTTTTAATTCCACTGTCTCTTGTTTGACAGGCCCAAAATCTGTAGATGCATGTGACCTAGGACTCCCAGTGACCTACCCCTCCTTGTGCTGGTGACTTTATAGTAGGTGCAGTCTCTCTCCTAAAGCCTTTTGGGACATTGTTTGTAGATAATTTTCCATGTAACAATCCCTGTTTTTGTACCTGCTGGTCTCTGTGAAGCCACCCACTGCATCTAATCAGATGTCAGATCTGTGGCCAGGCTTCCCTTGAGAGTATCGCATGGCTATGCAGACTCAGTCTGGGTATAAATTGTTTCTTCTTTGATTTGCATTTATAGAAACCAGGGCAAAAAAAGGGAAAGAAAGAATTTTATTCCGTGTAAGAGAAAACAGTTCAGCAAGTAGGCCACACATATTTGCATCTTTAAAAAATTAAATCAATACAGTAATCAAACAAAAATCCATTAAGCTATGAAACAGCAGAGCTACAAATCTACGTTATCTTTAATGAATGCATTTAACCATCAAGGGATAAAATGTTCAGAGGAAAGGCTAAATGAATCCTTGGTTTTAAATAGATTTAACCTTGAAAATATCATTTGTATATTCAGCCTCTACTGCTAAAATATAATTATTGTCAAAAATTCAATTTACTTTACCAAAAGATACAAGAATAAAACATTAAACACTGCTTTTGAAAATGCTGAAATATCATTAAACATTCACTGAGCATCCAGAGGATAGACTGTACTCTTTTAGATACTTTGAGACCACTGTAATTTTAGTTAGAGCAGTTCTTGTTTTCAGAAAGCTTAGAATAAAATAAAGAAAGAAGTAGGTAAACATTAGGTATAATAGAAATATATTGAATTACATAATATTAAGTATAAAATTCATTAGATTATTGAACAAAGCTACTATTTAAAAATTGTGTTATTTTATACTATTATCTATCCTAAGTTAACAAGCCATAGAATTATATTTAAAAACAGATATGTAATCTAAAATAATCAACACTAACCCTTATTTGATGCTATTATGGACCTGGCACTCTCTGAAGGGTTCTGGACATGTTAACACACTGAAATCTCACAACCATCCTATAACAAAGCCACTACTATTATTCCCACTTTACAGAGGAAAAAAAACTGAGTCACTAAGACGCTGAACAGCTTTCTGGCTTCTGGCACCAAATTCCTACTGAAGAGAATAAAGAGTAAAAGAGGAACAACTTGTTCCAATAAAGATTCACATTGCAAAATTGATTTTTAAATCTCTCAAATATTCACAAACGCAGGGAAACTAAAGTGTAGGACAAAAAACACTAGTTTAAAGAATAATTTTGAAAATAAAATTTTTGTTATAGACATTTTCCTGATGAAGTACCTACTTCAAGCCATTATGGATTAATATATTAGCTTGAATTAGTTTATATAACACATTTCTTTAGAAATGGAATATAGGTCAGAAAAAAAAGTAAGATAAGGAGAGAAGGCTAGCATAGGGGTAAAGGGTAATTAATGAAATCTACAAAGGACAATTTTACCTTCTTGACAATTTGGTCTGGAACTAGCCTTAAATAGGACATGATTTACTTTCAGGTTACCAGGCAGAAGAAAATTTCATCATCTGGAACAGTTAATGTTGACTATCAGACTGCCTTATAATGTATTTAAATTGGTTTTGGCATTAGTCCTGATATTAGTAGAGATAAAATATGTAGGTGTCTAATACCTCATTCAGTTATTCAACATATTAATTCAGCACCTGTGATGTACTAGGTACCAGGTGCTTGAGATATTTTGGTGAAACAAAATAGACAAAGATCCCTGCCTTCACTGAACTTAAACTCTATCAGAAGGAGATATGAACAAGAGATATACAATATGGATATACAGTATGTTCAGGAAGGAGCAGTGCCATGGGATAAGGGGAAAGCAATGAGTGAAAGTTGGGGGCTCTAGGAGTAGGGGATACTTGAAAGTTTATACAGAGTGATCAGGGTAAGCTTCATTGAGAAGGTGACAATTGAGCTGAGCTTTGATGGAGGGGAGGGATTTAACCATGCAGGTAGCTGGGGAAGAACATTCAAAGCAATGGAAATAGCCAGTGCAAAAGCCCTCAGGAGGAGCTGTCTGTGCTGAGTGAGTGAAGGAGAGAGTAAAACAGAGGTGCTCAGAGAGAGAAGAGGGAATGGGCCACTTTAAGACCTTGGCTTTCTTAGAGAAATTTGGAGCCCTTGAAAGGTTTCAAGCAAAAGAGTGATACGATCTGACCAATGTATCTTAATAGCATCACCATGGATGTTGTGTTGAGAATAGACTGTAGGGGTATAAGTGTGGGAGCAAGGGGACTAGTCAAGAAGCTATTACAATAACCCAGAAGAAGAAGTGGTGATTCTGGTTATTTTCCAAAAGGTATTCCTTATGGATTGGATATTCCATACATTAGATATAGATCCATATATTGGATATTCCATATATTCCTTATGGATTGGATATAGGATGTGAGCAAGAAAAGTTGAGGATGTCTACCAAACCTTTGGCCTGAGGAACAGAAAAGATAGAACTACCATTACTGAGTGCCTGGGTTGTAATAGGGTATAATAGGATTTTATCTTTGGAAATCTTAAGTTTTTTATGTTTATTAGAAACTTAATAGGAGATAACATGTAGGAATTTTGATATATTGACTTCAGAAGAAATGTTGGTTAGGGCTAAAGATTTCGGGACCATCCAGCAAATATTAATAGATGATATTTAAACCCTTGAGATGGAATGAGATCACCCATGGAATTAGTATAGATGGAAAAGAGAAAAAGTCTGAGCTGATCCCTGGGTCACTCTAAAATTAGGTGTTCATGGAAAAAAGAAGGAACCAGCATAGGAAATTGAGATGGACGAGGCAGAAGGAAACCAGAAGAGAGTGAAGTTCTGGAAGCCACATGAAGAAAGTTTATCAGGGAAGAGGGAGTGATAAACTGGGTAAGAGCTACGATGGACCAGGTGAGAGAAATGCCAAAAGGCTACTGGTGGTCTCAAAAAAGCATTTTTGGTGAAATTATTGGCAAAAGCCTGAGAGAAGAAAGATAAGAAATGAATATATGCAGAGAAATGGGGCAGTTTCTGGAGGATATATAGAGTGCACTTGTTTGTATGCTGATAGGAATGATCCTTAAAGACGGGGGAAAATGGATGCTGAAGGAGAAAGGGGGAAGATTGCTGACATGAGAGGGAACGGGATCTACTGATAAGTGGGGTGTGGACACAAGAGCAGTTTATCTCTTGTGTAAAGGAGGAAGGCGGAGTCTGTTGATAAAGATGTTGGTAGGTGGATAGATGTGGTTGCTGGTAGGAATCTGTAGAAGTTTGCATCAAATCACTTCAATTTTGATTTTGCTGAGCATGACAAAACAAGAGAGAGGCAATGGAGTTGAGCACGTAAGCATGGAAGTGATTATAATGTTCAACAATGGAATTTAAGCTTGCTGAGAGAAAGAGAGGGTGTGGAGGCAGAGATCATGAGGAAATATGGCTGCCAAACAAGGATAATGCATAGAATGCAAGACAGAGAGTGAAGAGAGACAAGGGTAAAAGAGAGCAGATTCTGAAGTGTGAGTGGGCCCCCTCACAGGCTTACTTCCTAGAGTAAACTTAGGATTGAACTAGATATGGTGGTAGGCTGTTAAAAATGGCACCCAATTAATCATACCTCTCTGTTTCTGCATGCTTTACCGTATATCCTGGCTATTTGCTATGGAGCCACCTCTTGAAATCTATTCTGTTTTGTGAATTGCTTTGAGTAATACAATGCAATAGAAGTGATATGTGGGACTTCCAGGGCCAGGCCCTGAAATCCTGTAGCTCTGCTTTCACTCAGAGGGAAGCCAGCCACCACAGAAAAAAGTCCAGGCCATCTTGTTGAAGAAAGAGGCCCTAGAACAATGCTTTCCAATACAAATTTCTGCTGTTATGGAAATATTCTACACTGTCCAATGGGGTAACCACTAGCCATACGTGGGTATCGAACACTTAAAATGTGCCTGGTGATTGAGAAAATAAATTTTAAACTTTAATTTTGATTAACGTAATTGTCTATGTATTTAGCCTTATATGGCTAGTACTTACCATATTGGTAAGCACATCCCTAAGGAAAGAGACAAGCTGTCCCTGCTGAGCCCTGCCCAATCCCTGACCTATAGATCATGAGCAATAAGATTGTTTTAAGCCATTAAATTTGAGGTCATCTGTGATGCAGCAATAGGAAACTGCTATAGACATGGTGACTGCCATAAGGTCCTACCATCCTGTGAGGACCTGTTTGGGTAGCCAACTGGCCTTTTCCAGGTGACACCATACTGCCATGTGTCCGTTCAAACTATGATACTGTTATTCTACAGAAATGTTGACCATATCTGGGCCCCAGCTTAAGAAATTAAGGTGCTTGAAGCAGAATATGCAAGAAATCAAACCCGTTTTCACTTATTCAGCATCAGGGCCTTCAAATGTAGATATTTCACCCGGTTCAAAGAGCGATCACTATGATGGGAATGGAAGTTTATAACAAGGAAGTCTGGGCCCCAGTCACCAGATTTGAGTGTTTCTGCCTCCTGCTCCCCATAAGATAGCCACCCCACTTTTTCTTCTCAGAGACATAGAGTGTCATAACTCCTGGCGATACGTAAGTGAAGCGCACTTAACGCCAGATGTTGGCTGAGCAGAGCAGGGCTGAGGAATGAGTGTCTACAGGGGCTATCGATATAACTCCTCTTGTAGAATCACTGATTTCTATCCTTTACCTGTCCCCTTTTTACTGAGGTCCTGACTCTGTCTTGTGTCAATTCCCTTGATATTCCTGGCCCCATGGAATTTATATGACCCATCTCCACTTTCTTTTACTCCCCTGATGCTGTATTAATTACACTTTCAGGATCAAGGAGGGATCTTAAATTATTAATGAGAGGTATCATTGTACATCAGTGGACTTCCATGACAGACTACTCCCATTTTCTATTTCTCAGTATCGGTAAGCTGACCTCTGCACATTTTCAAGTCTCTATTATTTTGGTGAAGATATATGATGGGAGAACAAATGAGAAATGGTATTCTCATTCAGTTTATCAGGTGAAAAAAAATATTAAAGTAATATTCTGCATGATATATGAGAGTTTTCCAACATAACACATTATATGGGGCTGAGTACATGTACCAGGGTAGGAGATTACTGAGAAAAAATGTTTTGAATTTTGTTCATTCAAAAATTTAGACATTCTTCTGCATTGCGGTTTGTAAAAATAAATTATTCAATAGATTCAAAATTCCTTGTAGTCTGCTATGATCTCTCACCCATTTTATGACCACTGTAGGGCTCTGTGAACTGGTTGTCTGACTCCTTTACTCATGAGTGAGCAGGAGAGCTGAGCTTCATTCTTCATCTGCCAGCAGTCGTGGGAGCCCCCGCGGAGTTTGAGAGGTATGGGCCAAGGAGCAAAAGGGAATGCTCATCTGGGCAGAGCAGATGTGGCAGCTAAGGAACTTTCTACGACTTAAGGCCCTGAAAGAGCATGAAAAACAAAAATGGGGCCAAATCAAAGGGTTACCAATAGAAACCAGGCAAAATCAAGATATTCACAGAAACATCAGAATGCTCAGTGTGTTCAAGGAGAACAGGGAACACACTGGTTTTCTTGCCATAATAATCCCATGCCTAGTATAGTGATGAAACACAGTAGGAACTCAAGACGTGGTTGTTGAATGAATAAATAAATAAATGAGAAACTCATGATTGAGCCTCGGAGGGAATGTTTAGGACCCAGTCAAAACTAAACTGTGCATCAGGTAGTTTCACTTTGTCACATCGATCCCCTCCACCAAGGCAGACCTGGGTACTTTGCAGATTTAAAATTTGATCTCCAATTGTGGAACGAAAGATTGTGGTAGCATTTTGGAAATTAGGGGAAGATGAAATCTGTTAAAATCAAACTAGGAAAGAGAGGCAGGAGACAGAGACATTTATTAAACATTTCCCATTTGCCACGCCCTGTGCTAAGCGTGCCACATGCGTTATTTAATTCTCACAACAATCTTTTGTGAGAACTACAACTATTATCCCAATTTTTTTTTCAATTTTACTTTTATATACTGGCAATGAACAATCTAAAAATGAGGTGAAGTACAAGTCTCACACCGCACTTCCTTTGAGTTTACCCTTAAATAGCACCTGCTCAGGGAGTAGTTTCCTGGTGCGCCTCTTGTCACTTTCTACTCCCTTACCCTAATTTATTTTTTATTATAAGCAATCTACTTGTATTCCTACCTGCCTCTCTCAATAAACTGTAAGCTTGATGAAGGCAAAAAAATAAAAACAATTTTAAAAATAAAAAAAAAATGAAGTAAAAAAAACTGATTCCATTATTAACAGCATCAAAGAAAGAAATATTTATGAATAAATTTAACAAAAAAGTGCAAGTCTTTAACACTAAAATTTAAAAAGTCATTAGTGAAATAATCAAAATATTGAAAAAATGAAATAAATACATATGTTCAAAGATAAAAATGCTTAATTTTTAAGATCATAATTCTCCACAAATTGATCTACAAATTCAATTTCTTCAAATTCTCAACTGTCTTTTTTACAGAAAATGACAAGCTCAACTTAAATTTTATATATTGAAATGAAACTGAATATGCAACACAATGTTAAAAAAATTGGATGAAAAACAGTTCCCTATATCACATCTTACTACAAAGTTACAGTAATCAAGTCTGTGTGGTATTAGCATAAAGATAGATTCATATTGATCCATGGAATAGATTCACAGATCCATAATAAGCACTTTAATTTATGATTTGGACAAAGGGGTCATGAAAATTTAATGTAAGATACACCATGTTTTAAACAAATGGTGATGGGACATTGGATGTCCCTATTATCTCAATTTTACTGACAAAGAAACCAGGATACTGAACGTTTAAATAACTCACTCAAGCTTGACACAGCTTATCGACCAATTTCTGCGGTGGAAGTGAGATTCAATCCTAGGCCTGTCTGATTCAGAGCTGGGTTCTCAACCTCTACCCCATTGTGTTGCCCAACTTGCCCACCAATAAGAATTATTTGTAGTGCTTGTTAAAAATATGGGTTCTGGGATCCAAATCTATTTAATTCCTTTATTTGTATAAATTTATGGGGTACAAGTATAATTGTGTAACATGGATATATTGCACTGTGGTGGAGTCAGGGCTTTTAGTGTATCCATCACTGGAATAATGTACATTGTGTTCATTAAATGATTTCTCATCATCCACACCCCCCACTCTTCCAAGTCTCAAATGTCTGTCATTCCACACACTACTTCCAGGACCCAGTCTAAAACTTACCAAATCAAAATCGCAAAGAGTGAGGTCCTGGATTTAGTATTTTTTAACAGGAACCCTCCAGATGATTTATTTGTTTTTTTTGGAGCAAGTTTAAGGAACACCTGCCTGACTCTGTGCATTCCTGGTAGAGATTCCATTACAAAAATACTGGTTGGAACCTCAGTATGTCACTTATCAATGAAAGAAATGTAGATGCTTTATTTTAAACTATTGAATAGTTTTCTTTGTAAAAATTCTTAGAAACAATAGTACATGTTAGTTTGTTCTTGTAAGAGAAATATGAACCATTTGAAATAAAAGAATACTACTCTGGCAATATTTTACTCCTTCAGAAATGCCGAATTCACAAGGCGAATACTATTTGTAAAAGAAACAAAAAATTTACTGATTTGTTAAAAGGTTGTTTAAAAAAGAGCTATAAATAGTTTGAATTCCAATTAATGTTTCATAACATAAAAGGGTGGTTAATCTCTGAAAGGAAAAACATTAAAGCTAATTGGATTTTTAAATCTGAAAAGCCCACAGGGAAAGGCTTTTCTTGATTAAAAAAATTTAAACTCATTTTACAGCACACATTTTGGTCAGGGTTAGGAAAGGGTAATTAACTTCCCATGGAAGATTCACTAATTACCACCAGAGCAAAATCAGGTTAAACAAGCCCTGAACTTGGAAGAAATGCAAAAATATTTATCAGGTGCAGTGAAATCTAACACTGTAAATACCAGATGATCTGTTTAATATTTATGCATAAATTCTATTTTAAGATAGCTCCTACAGATTTCTTAAGTTGTTCATGAATATTATTAAGTTGACTATCTTACGTTTAGGTTCATTAAGCTTTATTAAAGTCTTTAAAATTATAAAATTCGATAAGCACAAAGTGGCTTTATCCTGGAAACATGGGTTTTATGAAAAGTATTTAACAATAAAGTCTGCAGTTTTAAATAATTAATGTTCATTAAGTAGACTGGTCTAATTTTACATTGCTGCAAAATTCAATATTTCGTGTTAGTTTCAAATACCTCGAAACACTTTATAAACATTTTAAAACTTTTTAGAACCATAGCAAAAGAATATTATTTTTTTAGGGTTATTTCCTCTGGAAAATATACATATAGATCAATTAAAATCTGTATAATGGTTAAATTGCTACAAATAGTTTTTGCCAAAACATATTTTGTAACTTATATTATAAATACATTAAGAGCCTGTGGCCCAATATTATGTAACTCTTAGTGATCGAAATGGGGATAAACTGCTACTTTAGATGCTTCTTGCAGTTTATTTTCTGGGATGGAGATTGAAATGTGTCATTGAGGGGCTTCTGTCTCTTCTTCTCCTCTAGTAAGAGGAAAGAGACTAATTCAGGCAGATTCAGAATTTAGGGAAAGAACCTCGAATGCCAATGCATTAGACTGCGATGATTAACCAACTGTTCTGTTTAACGACTTAAAAGGAAAGCTTCACTGAGGGTCTGGGAGTACTAAAATGTTGGCTGAGAGAGGAAATCTCTGATTCGAGGGAGCATCCCCAGCAACCTCATGGCAGGCCAATTCCCTACAATATCCTTAAGTTTTTAATATCCTCTATTAAAGGCTTCTGCCTAGAGGGATTAAAAAGAAGAGAATAGGTCAATGTTTGAAGGCAAAGTAAGTGCAGAAAGTTAGAGGCACCTGAAAAATTGGAGGTATGAGGAAAGAAGTCTGGAACAGTAAGTTAGGACCAAGGACTAAAGAATGAGCACCAGAAATCTTGAGAAATTCATAGAAGACAATTGGCCATAAGGGGCCAATGCAGTCATGTGGGGGTGGGGACAGAGTTCATTTTTCAAGGGTTGGGTTTCCAAGGAGGAACTCTTTTTCAACCTGGGGCCATAGTCTGGAAGAATGACTTGGAAGCCAAGGTCACTTAGTAAATCACAGCTCATCACGTAGGAAAACCATGATAGAAAATGGCCCTGTCCAGGGATAAGAGAAAATTATAGTGACTGGAATTAGGAGAGCATCTGTCCTATGCAAACACTTAAAAAGCCCTTTCAGGGTACCACTTTGTCTCTCAGACTTCACGAGCTACTCCCCATAAGCTTCTGGGTGCATGAGGTATGAAGGCTTGCACCTGGCAGCTGACGGGCCCTTGTATGTCTGGTATCCAGTGAGGCAGGGTTGGCCAGTTCCTGGCCCTGTAGATTTGGCTTGCTTCTGCTGCTGTCATCTGTGGCTTGGGGACATTTGTTCTGTTTGTCTTAGCTCGGTCAGGGTCTGGAGGTCTCTTTCCACCTATGACTCACCTGAATTCTGGCTGTTACTCTATTCATTTGAGACCAGGTTGTCCACTGGTCTGACATGGCCATACTGACCAGATACGTCCATACTGCTGGACATGTCTCAGCTATAGAAGCCCCTTTTGACAGTTCCCCCACCTTCTCCACCACATTGTCAGTACTTCTAAGACCCATCAGTGCCACTCGGGAACTCAGGACATCTGAGAAGGGAGAGGTGAGAAAATGAGAGTCCTGGCATCCACCTTTCTCCACCTCTTTTATTTCTAATAACAATAAATACAGACAATATATATATAATTTTTCTGATACATTTTAATAAATTCATAACTATTTTATAGAATTGAAATGTTTTACTACATGTTAATATGGTCAATATGGACCTCGAAATGCTGATTTTATTTCTCATAGCATATGGCAAAAGCCCACATTCCATTAACATAGAAATGAAATAAGTTACCTGCATATACAATATAAGCAGCTTTGGGTCCTATCCCCTTGCCTGAGTGTAACAAAGGTCACTGAAGCTATTAATGCTTTTGTAGGAGAAATGGGGGTTGCATGTGTACCAATGAAATTTGAAGTCATTGTCTTATCCATTATTGCCTTTGAAAGGTAACACAGAATTAGATATTATAATTAAAATTCACTGAAAAAAAATAATCCCAAAGCACAAAAAAATTTAGGTGAATAAATTACTTTGAATATATAGTTTCACTTTCAAGAACCAACTATACATACACAACTATACAATCAACTATACATGCTCTCAAAGTTGGGCGATGCCCTATAAAAAAGCAATTTTACCCTTATGAAAAAGCTTTTGATTAACTTTTTCATATACTGCACTAAAAAAAACTCAACAAAGTTGCATAAACTACCTAAACCAATTTTCTCAGAGACTTTGAACATAAGCAAGATATCAAATATTACAAAAAGAATTAGCATATACATTAATAACTAAAGTACAATGTGGTAGCTTTCTAAAATGTAAAATGCTAACATAATTTCCTTTGTACATGAAAATAAGTTGCAAAATGTACAGATATATCAAACCCACTTAGTAACAACAACACTGTAATAAGTATATTTTACTTCACATATTGTCTTAATAGAATATCAGTTTATTGAATGCCTTATATGACAGGCACTGTGCTAATTGCTGGACCCAGAAATGATGACAATGTGTTCCTAACCCTAAGAGCTTCCAGTTAAATGAGGAAGTCAGACATGTGAAGAAATATTTATGCTACAGTGGGATACTCATCTATAGAGGACTGCACTCTGAGTTATTTCAGCTACCTTGTTACTCTTGAGACCAACAGCATAATTTTTGAGCTAGTCAGATCTTATGGTTGGGGGATATTGTCAAAGCTAATGAAATGCACAAAGCTACCTGACCCACAGAGTTATTTAATTATGGCCTTGTTTTATGAAAATATCACCGTCTATTCAACTGGACTAACAGCACAGATGTGTCTCCAAATTTAGGTTGTTATTACCATAAGGCTGGTCTGTATTGATTTGTGAGCAAATTGTCCTCTTGTTAGCCACAAAGGATGTGACTGCTCTGGTTTCTATTTTTCAGATATTTTCTAGAGTCTTTTTTATAAGTGTTTTTTAAATTCTGAAAACCATATCCAGTGACAAATGATTGACTTATTAGAATTTGGCTTTAGAATATCTCTCCCAGAAATTATGTGTTTGTGATCATGTTGATGGGTAGGATGAGGGAGACACAGCAAGACTCCAGCCCAAATGGGATTTATATGAGCTAGAAAGTCAAGTGAGGGAATGAGATGCCTCATTCCCTTGATGAGAAGCATCAAGTACACTGAGTATGGACAGTGAGGCAAGATCTATAAGTGGAAGAGACTCTGCAATGCTGATCAGACTCAATCCACCAAAATGGCAATATAGCTTGGATAGATTCTCTGAGATAACCGTACAGGGAGAAGGTATGTAACCCCAGCCATCATGGGAGATGTTGAAATGCTGAGCATTTAAAAAAGAAGGAAAATGAGGCGTTGGTTTTTGAGGAGTGGCAGACATGGTAGTGTTTCAAACACTTGAATGACTGGCATGTGGAGAGAGCAACCTAGGACCAAGGGCAGGAAGTTATTATCATAGGGAGGCAGAGTTGTTTTCAATGTTAAGAAGAACTTACTAACAGAACTGTTTGAAAGTGGAGATAGTGACTCTTTACCCTTGAATACACTGAAATTGGAACTGAAAAAAAAATTATGTGTCAAGGATGTTTTAGAATTTAGAGGGACTTTTACACCAAGTTGGAAATTGCATTACATTCCAAGTTAATTTTCAAATTTGAATGAGTCTATGATTAAGAGTTATCCTTTGAGAAACATATAATAGTATCGTCCTGTGATTAAATTCTGATATTAAATTTGATTAAACATCATAGTCATCAAATATAATTTATAAACACATCTAGATGTTTAAGATATAAAGATATTCTTTCACATTATATAATATTTATATAATAAATATTTATTATATAAATAATACCACATTTGGCTATATAAATACATTAGCCAAATATCACATTTGGCTATATAAATACATTGGCAGAGAAATAAGTATAATGATTCAGGAGAAAATTTTAGGTACTGGTTTTTCAATTTCTATTCACTATAAAACAAACATGTAGCTATGGCAAATAGAAGAAAAAAATCCTAATCAGCAGCTTACTATAAATGTCAGCATTTATAGACTTTGCCTGAGTGATTGAAAAAGAAAAAATTCCCTTCGATGAAAATGCTCCAAAGTGGTGTAGTTTTAAGACTCAAGTCCTATTGAAAAACCTTGCATGCGTAGAACATCGAAATCAAGTTACTCAGAATGCCTAAAATGCTAAATAAGTTGGAGGAGGAAGCAACTGGTCATATATCAGAAACAATATTGAGATTGAGATGTGTAATTAGAATGTAAAAATCTTTGGTCATGCATTTCTGTGTAGGAAATTATTGGGCTAATGATCTGCCACATGCCATAATCTTTGATCACTGGTCTCAGTCTCAAACATGACTTCATAAAGTGAAGTAGTTTCTCCTCACACTAAACAGAAATCTGCTTCCCTATAAATTCCAGCCTTTGTTTTTAGGTTGCCCTCCAGAGGTGTCCCCCAGGAGAATATTTTTGAGTCTTACACTTTCAATTCTAAATACAAGAGGAGTTTCCAGAACACTGGATCCAATTAATCTGAGAATGATGATCTTAAAGTAACATTATATATTCAACTATATACTTAATCATTACGATATTTATTGCTTTCAAATCTCAAAATGTAAACAGATGCATTCTTCTGTGCTTGATTCTGATTTTCAAATGGTATACTTTGAGCTATGCACACTGAAAATCCATCTAATTTCTCTTCTTGGTATCTGGGGAAAAACGGACTCATTGCAGCACATGGTCGCTCTCAGATAATAATCTAGCTTTCAAGGGTAGAATGCAATGAATATTGCTATGATAAAGACCTCTTTTACTACCAGTACCAGAGTTTAGTAGTGTGGGAATGTAGTTCATTTAGATTATGCAAATATTCCTCATACTACTTTGTCTCAAAGGCTATAGATGAACAAAAGTTGTTCCATATTTTAATTCAAGTTTAAAGATCGCTCTAGGAATGCCCATTAACTTTGAATTGATCTCATATGTTAAACTTAATCTTTTTTATATTTAATAATGCCATATAGCTACTTTCAATTTTAGAAGACATTACAATATTAAAATATTTTTGCATGCATAATCCAAAAGTAGTGGAGCAAGACAAATGATAATGGATTTAGAGATGTTAAATAGAATTTTTTCCACAGGAATGACAGCAGTCTGGATAATGAGTACAGTTATTTTGTCTCTTTCACTGTAGCATTGGTTGAAGGATATAATGAAAGGAAAACAGATTTAAGAAACAAAATACTAAGAAGCCATAAAAAATTGTTATTTTCTCTTACCTAAACTTACAGACAGGAAAAACACTCCTTCTGGAGGTACTGAGAATAGACTTGAGGGATCACTGAAATTTGCATGTCAGAAATCCAGAATGGAGTCGAGGCCAGAATAATATACACGGTTCGTAGACAATGAAGCCATAGTGATTGGCAAGACCAAAGGATATAACCAGTTAGTCTTTGACCCTGTGTAGTTGCATTTCTTGAGGATTTTGAAGACACAGAACCATTTTTCAATAAGGCAAATGGATCTACCTTTAAGTATTCACTTGTAAAAGTGCTACCTTTACAAAGCGATGCAAAATTAGAGAGGAGATCAGTCAGTGGAGCCAAGCCCAGCACAGATTTCTTTAGTGAACAGAAGACAGAACAGTAAATAAAGGGAGAGTTTAGGGTTTTTTGATTACACAGAGTAATTTTTCTTGCAGTGATAACTGCTGAAGAGCACAAAGGTGTAGATGTAAAGGGATAGCAATAAGTGAAAATGATTAAAAAATAACCCCCAGCAGTTGTAGAAACTAAGACAGAAAACCTTCTGCATTAGAAAATGTACTAAATCAAATGGCAGAGGGAGCTACAAAGGCCTCGATAGCAAGGATATCTCTAGAAACATTACCATAGGCAATGGCCAATGAGAACAATTGTGGCAATCACAAAGATGATACAATAATGTAACAATATTCAGAAGGGATTTGATTTGTCTTTAGTTTCTCCTTTCTGGAAGAGATGAACAATTCCCAGGGTCAGTGATTAAAACAATATTTATTTTAATCATACTCTATTTATATATGCTTAAATTAACAGTTCAGTCAATCCACACATAGGTCACTCACTGTATATGGTCTTTCTTAAGTAATTTGTTTTCAAAGCCACATATACATTTCAAAAGCCTCCATGGAATTTTCTTTTTTCTTACACACACAGAAAAAAGGGCAGAGCCAACTACTCACATGCTTAGATAGGAAGGCCACCAATTTGACAGAATACTTACTATGTACTTGTCATCTGATCAGCGATAGTCCTTGATTTTGGAACTGCATGAAAATGTACTATAATATTCTGTTCAATTTGAAAACTATGTCTGAAACTTATGATTGCCTAAATGTATATGGTAAAAGAAAAGGACATTCATTTAGGTATATTTCCACTTAGGGTCACACTTCTAAAGAATATGTACATTTAAAACAGATTAACATTTACTACTGAGTGTAAAAAACTACATTTCTCTACAGAGAAATCCAATATACACATTTCCTGAGATGTAAATCAGGGGTCTTAAAACCTAAAATGCCTTTATCTTTTATAGTGATTAAAGAAACATCTGCTCTTGCAAGAAAGAATCATCTAACTGACAACAATGACGACCAATACTCTTTCATTGTTTGGGACAAAGACTAAACTTCTAAACAGATGCACATTGTATTACTATTGATACCAAAAGTTTTGTCATTTTTTTTTTCAATTTAGAAAGTAAATTTGCTATGAATAATTTACCTAAGTAGTAAATCAACATGGTGCTTTACAGTTGGTATTCATCCTCACAGAAAATTGATATGGTACTAATTTAAATCCTGAAATTTCTTATTGTAGTTCAAATTTGGACAGTTTAAGAAATGCAACAATAATGATCCACTTATCCAGAGGTCAATTTTCTACATCCTCAATTAGGTTGGAACCTGGGAATAATACATAAAAGTATTTTAGGGCTACCATCTCAAAATTGAAGAACGTCACTCAGTGGGTGACGTGTTAAGATAAGCTCAGGCTAGGTGTAACTTAGAAATACTAACTAAATCGAGAATGTTAATTTATTGACCTTGAGATAGAAAATACGAGAGAGCTAATATTGCTAGAAATATAAACCAACTGACACTGAAAACTAATAGAATCAACAATTTTAAAACCATTTAAGTAACTGTTGATGGCATTATAACATGGTACATTATACTTGTAATGAAAAGATGAATCATCAAAAAAGTTAAACTAGAAGGCTGAGGAAATAGACTGCTTTTCAGAAAAATTTCTGACCAAAATAAAAACGGTTACAAGAAGGGCCTGAAAGAAGGTTATCAATGATCACAAATGACAGGAATTCAACCACTCTTCCCTCTGCAGTAACAAGATAGTCACCTTCTTCCAGTTTATTTTTTACTGCCTAGAGAGTATAAAGAATTCATTTGTACTCCTTCAAGAAATTTCTCCTGTCCCAATAGTATAAATCTGTAAACTTTGTTTTTACTAGTCTTTCATGGATAAAGTACTTCAAAAATCAAAGTGTCAGAGTCTATGACTTTTATTTACATGTGCAAATAAATATTACTAAATATTCTGGCTTCTCTAATATTATATTGTATTCAATATAATTTTTGGTAAAATGTATTTTATACTTTAAGTTTTGGAGAAATGTTTACTCATATATGATGTACATACATAGTAATTGTCTGATAGCAAGAACATTTTATTTTATTAAGATGTAAAGACCTTTTTACCAATCATGGTTAACAAATTTACCGCAGGTTACTAGAACTGGAATAGTTTTAGAATGTTCAAGTATATACTACTTTTACAAATGATTAGAAAACCATGGGTCTCTGTATTTATTAAACTGAATCACCTGGCAGTAAAATTCAGTTAAGGCTCTTGGCATTGGTGAAACTTCTTCCCACTCAGACCTGCTGCTGTGGTAGACCTGTACTTCATCTGTGATTTCATCTGGTGCATAATCACCACCTAATATATAAATTTTATCTTCAATTCCAATTGCGCCTGCATTAAAGCCTGCACATTCAAAAGATCCTTCACCTTTCCAAACACAAGTATCTGGACAAAAACTATAAACCTTATAGGTGGAAAGGTCACATATATACAGTGTGCAGTTTACTGGGACAGCTTTAATTAGTGTTGCATGAAAAAATTGCCCAAACTCAGCAACTAGTTCAGACCACTGATCAGTTGTAGCATTGTATTTAAAAAAACAATCAAGCGATGGGTTAAAGGCATCTGTAATCTCTACCTCTGATCCAAGGACATAAATTACATTTTGGCATGCGCTTGCTTCTGGATAATATATGCCTCTGGGTAATGGGCTAACAGATATCCATTCTTTGGAAAGAGGGTTGTAAGATTCAACGTCTAAGAGACTTTTAATGTCCCGAGATCCTTTAGTTTTTCCACCTATGACAAATAACCTATTGAGAGCCATAACTGATGTATGCATGGTTCTTGGTGTTTTCATAGTTGATACCAAGAAGAAATCATTTTTGACTGGACAGTAGCACCAGGTTTGATCAGTGGCATCATGATATGACTCAGCAATATGAAGTCGAACCGTTCTACAACATTTTCCTTTGCAACCACCTGTCAAGAATATTTTCTCTCCATAACTAGAAAGACTAGATCCTGGCAAATCAATCAGGTGTGATTGCGGCAGTATTTTCCACGAATCAGTTTTAATATTATAGCAAAATGTATATTGATTTTCTTCGTTTTCCTCAGTTTTGTGAATGAATATATATTTTTCAGTTGTGGATGGTCGAGCATCAGGGAAAAGTCCACCAGAACCTTGCACACACTTCAGAGCATCCATGATTATGTCAAAACAATTTGTGCTTTTGAGTAAACACTCTTCATTGAACAGACAGTCCTGGAGTGTCTCCTCCGATAACTGATGTAATCTTACTTTTTTAATCAAATGAGGCAAACATTTTTGCCTTGATTCTAAGTTATGTTTAGTCCAACTAAGGACAACCTTCAACACTGTTTCTTCTTCAGGAACATTTAATTCATCTGATTCCAGACATTTTTGTAGTACGCCAAAATTCATCTCTAAGAAATCACTGGATTTAAATAATAAAGAAAAGTGATGTTGTACAAAGTATAATGCATGATCAAACAAATTGGTAGAGCCATAGCTATCTGATAGAGATAATAATTGTAAACAATTGACAAGATTAATACTTTTTATTAAAAAGTCACTGCAAGCTTTGGATAGGAAGGAAACTTGAAGAAATGATGACAACTGGAAGAACATTTCCACATTATCATCTGTTATTTTTGTTTTTCCAGTATAGGCATAATCAAGAAATGCTTTTACTGCTTTGGAGGATAAATTTGTAATGGTAACACTTCCATCATCTCTTTCTTTCATGTTTACTTCAAACATAGCCCTGCAAAAATAAAGAACACAGAAGAACAAGTAAACAGGAATATTTTATTCCATAGTTATTTTCAATATACTTTCAAGAGGTTTTCTTCACCCTGAGGTTGGTTTGAAATATACTTATAAAATCACATTTTAATAGCATCCTAATAAATTATTTGACTATCCAAAATAATGATATACCATATTATTTATCTGCCAACAAATGTATTACATAACTCCTGTATTGCAAAATATATACATTATAGTTGAATTACAACAACTAATCCAAAAAAGACTATGAAAAGATTCAAATTTGTTTATTGATTTGTTCTTACATATTATTCACATAATTGGGACAAAATCTCTCTAATGCTAGAATTTATTTATTTATGGGTTAATTAATATCAACTGTGCTGGTGATAACTAAATTACTTAAAATATACTGCTTTTGGGTTTAGGACTTAAAAGTCTTTTTCAAATTAATCTTTGATTTGACATTAATGAAACAGGAAAGACAGAGTACAGTGAGATACCAGATGTCTCCAATGAATCTATAAATTTACCAAATAAGACACACCTGTAAAAAGACATTTTTATATAGTGCCTTAGGGAAAAGGGAATATGATTTCGTAAAACTAAATAGTAACAGTGTACCACACCAAGCTAAAAAGGTAAACCAAAAAATGTTTTTGTGAAAACAGCCACTGAAAAATGGAGATGTGTTCCTAAATCTGAAAAATTAGACCAGCTTGGAAGTTCTTCATAATAAGTTCTATTTTATCCCCATATAGTGAAGTTGATAGAATCTAAGGAATTGGGAATTTCTTTGGTTCAGTTTAGGCAAACATAGAAATTGTTTGGAAATGTGTGGACAGGGATTAAAATGTATTTTACTATTGGTTCTGGTGTAATAATGGTTTGTATTAATACCTGTGACAGTATTGTCTAGGATACCTTTGTGAGCAGTGGCTCTAGATGCGTGTCCAAATACTCTGGGGGGAAACCAATTTACTCATTAGAGTCTACTCCAGAGGGTAACTAAATGTATTTAAAAAGTACAGCATCCAACTGAAAAATATGAGGGACCTTGCAAATAAAAAATACCCCTTAGGAAAAGGAAGGATGACAAAGAGCCTTTCTACCAGGCTACTCAATACTTAATACAAAGCCAAATAAATATAGTTTAAAAATTACATACAGTTACACATTATGCAGGGTTTCTCAGTAATGTACGTCAATAGAAGTATTAACCCGTGATGCTAATTATATTAGATTATTAAGACATCTATAGTCAGTTTAGGATAATATTAAGAGCATGGGCTCTAGAGTTTGGCTGCCCAAGTAGGTATCTATCCTCTGCTACTTATTAGCTGTGTGACCTTGGGGAGGTGACTTAACTTTATAGTGCTTCGAATCCTTCATCTGAAAATGGGGATACTGGTAGTATCTATCTCACTGGGTTGCTGAGAGAAGTAAATGAGTTAATTGCTGTAAAGTATTAGCTGCTATTGCTATTTTTAGAAAGCAAATGTTTTCTCAGATTAGATGTATTTTTAATTTCTCATCACCTCCACATTTTGTTTGAGAAGACACATGTAAAACTGTCTTTATATACTTTATCCTACTCATCTTTAAAGTATCCAGTTAAATCTATCTCAAATTTACCATGTTATTGTAAAGTGGCTATAAAATGCATGATTCCTTCTTAATTTCTTGTTGCCAATGACTTTACATCTCAGTCACAATTTTCATTTTCCAAAAACATTGTAAAGGGTATTTATCATTCATTGTGTACTTTTCTGGCGTTTTTATTTTACATTTTCCTCCCAATATTCCAGTGAGTGAGTTTAATAACACAAATAAGTTATTGGTCTTATTATACAAGAATGGAAATTATCAAATTTCTACCTACATTTGTACATATTTTTATATGGACTGTATATTCATTTAAAAAATACTATATATAATAAAGGACCTATCATCTGTATTATTTAAAACAGGTAGAAAATCTAAAAAATATATTATTTTGTCTTAATACTCATTTTAAAAATTAAAAGCAGACCCATAAAGAACTAGGGGTAAGCTGAACAAAGAACCACGGACAAAAATTATGTGCAGATAAATTTAATTAAAAAATGACTTCAACTAAGAGTAGAGGACTACATATTCAAATGCCTATGTGAACCTCTTATTTTATCAGCATGAAAACATTATAAGGAAATCAAGCTGTGTGTTCACACCAGATCATTTCTATTTTTTGCTAAGTTTAGAAATAATAAGCATAAGCAGCTAATATTAACTAAATGTAGTGGGTACTGTGATAATCATTACTTCTACATTATTTCATTTAACCCTCATAATAATCCTATGAGTTAGCTCCTATTTTCATCATCCTATTTTTTTTTACAAATGAGAAAACTGAGGCCTGAAGAGGTTAAGTAACTTCCCTAAGGGCACATGTTTAATAAGTGGGAGAGCTGAGATTTAAATTTAGGGGCCATATGCATTAAGGGGCCAAGTACTTAACATTGTACTACATACGTTCCTGTGACAGAGGCAACGTGGATAAGGGAGCAGAATGGAGTTACATGAAAGAAAAGCTGGATTAGAAGAGAGGAGGGAGACACTGGTGGAACCTGAGATGTGGCAGAGTACAAGAATAGTAAGGGCCCCGATGAAGTTCAAAAAAGAATAACTTAGATTACCTGAGAGAAGAAATACTGAAAAGATGAAGACATATAGTCTAAATAGGTAAACAGATAATTCAAGACTGTTGTAGCCTCCCTGTCCCCAGAAAACTGTGCTGTAGCACTAAACCATTGCTCCCAAACTCAAAGCAAGAAACCCTACAGGAGCAAGTGTTTAGCAGGTAGTGGACATCAATAAATGATTGCTGAATGAAGTTTCAGCTTGTAAGATTTACTATAAAGGGGTGAGGTCTAATTAGATGTTGGTAAAAAAAAATAAGGCTTAAACTAAGGATTAAAAATTGTATACATTAACTTGCATCTTGATTTTTCTGTATTTTACTCTGTTTTTATCAAGTTTATTTATTAGAGATTTAAACCCAGCCTATTTTGAATTAAAATTGCTTCCAAAATTGAACATAATGCAAAATACTGCAATTAAGATTTAAGTTTATTATAGTATGACCAGGAGGGCTGGGGACCAGGCTGTCAGCAAGAGAGGCTTGCCTGTCCGTTAACCAAGAGGCCTCACAAGATGGTATTATCTCGATATGATTACCACACACTAATTGTAAGGTCATGTGTCTGACCTTTACCTTGCTGAATCGGAAACCAACCGTCATCATAGCAGATCACTGCAGTGTCATGACTAGGGCATTCCCTTTAGGGTGATCTACACGGGAAACCAAATTATATTCAGAAAGTGGCTTAGATGAGAACAAGTTGGATGCTCTTGAGAAATGGTTTATAGCTGAGAAGTACTTTTCCTGACTATAGGAATGTCTTTGCCAAAGAGAGAAGAAATTTTTAAATCCTCTGGGTTAAAACCCTCCCCACCCCCACCTCTGACTAATAGACGGATACAATATAGGACTGAAGTTTATTCTTCTCTTAGAGTCATTTTCTTTGAACTTTGCTTCCATTTTTGTCCAACCTGTCCTGTCCTCTTTTTCTAAAGTGATATAGTACAGGGATCCTCCAAATAAAGCTGATGCTGATAAATTTTTTTTTCCCCCAGAACATTTCAAGCAATAATGTTCCGTAGAACTCTGGGAAATGCTGGCTTGGGAAGACCCATGCTTTAAAAACAAAAGGTAGTCTTAAATTGTCCTACTCAAAATTCATTAGTTAATCTTGGTTCTAATTAGTATTTTTTAATTACTGTTACATGTTCCTGTGGAGGAAAAATTGAATACAGTTATAAAATATAACTTAATTATCCATATCATAAAATCTGAGGCATAGATAAGGTAGAGTACCTGAAAAAGTCACTGCATGCTGCTAACACACAGCGATGACATGGGATTATTTCATCTTTCATGATTATTTTGAAATCGTAAAAAATATTTTGTTCTCTAAAATTCTGTAGTATACTTAAGATTTTCTGTCCATGATCTTCTGATACAAGGCAGCTGTTTTTCTTCTCAGATGGAATTCCATTACATGAGCTTCGTTGATTGAAATTATGTGAATTATCCATAGCCAATTCCCTATGTTCTTGGAACTACAAGGAAAAAAAAATCACTGATGTAGTAGAGACCTAAGGAAACGTTCAGACTCCAAAACTTGCCATTAATGTTAATTACACAAAAATGATAAGAACAATCATAACATAGTAAACCTTGTTCTAAACATTTGTTTTCATGATATTTAATGATAAATTCCTTTTGAATTTTCATAATGAACTCACTGGAATAAAAAGTGTATTATTATTATTATTATTAAGGGCTAATGCTCAATCTATATAATTGGGTTAAGCACCAAAATTTATAGGTTGTATAGCTTATATAGGATCTCATTGCAAGATCGGTCTTATTGTTACACATAAGTGGTGTTATTTCTATAGTAGTTATTATTTGAGTATATACCTAACACATTCCCCTCCCCCTCCCATCCATTTTCTTCTGGTAGCAAAGCAGCTGTTAAAATGCTGATCTTGGACATAGACTATATTCCTTCTGAGGTTACTTTTACAACAGAAGTGGTTGAGAAAAATCAGACCGTTAGATTGTATTAATTAGTTACGACCTTTAGTAAGGAAGAAAAAGGGAAGCACTGGTCCAAGTTGGCCTATTTGAAAGCAGGAAGGCAAACAGCATATAACTTTATTAAGAAAGACTTTTTAAATATGAGGTCAGGATTCCAAGAGTTGAAGTTCAGATAATTGTGATTTTCCCAAACTGCAAATTCAGCTCTAAACATAAAAGTCGTACCATAAAAAGCAAGGAAGTGGGAAACAGAAAGGAAAAAGAAGACTGGGAACTAGGGGAGCCAGACAAATAGGGAACCTTGATTCCCTACTACATTTCTGTTCTGGTTATCTATTGCTTTGAGATCAGCCCAAAACTTAGTGGCTTCTGTTCTGGTTATCTATTACTTTGCAAAATCATTGCAAAACTTAATGGCTTAAGACAATAATTTATTATCTCTCATGATTCTATGTGTTTAGCTGGAGCTTCTTGCTTGGGAGCTTTAATGGCTATAGTCAGACGGTAGCTGTGACTGAAGTCATCTGAAGGCTTGATCGCGTCCAATATGGTTTCTTTATTCACATTTCTTATGCTTTAGCTGTGATGACGAGAACAGATGGGGCTCGCTCTCTCTTAATGCAACCTCTTCATGTGGCTAGCTTGTGCCTCTTCATCACAGCACACCCATCTCAGGGTAGCTGGACATCTTGCATGGTGGGTTAGTTCTCCCACGGCAAGTGTTCCAGTAGGCCCAGGTGAAAGCCACATACTAGAAAAGTATTCTGAATGGTCCTACAGCACATCAATCAAAGCTCCATTCTAGGATTGAAACAATGTATTGTTGTGCTGTTCAATACGGTAACCACGAATGTCACGTGTAGCCATTTAGATTTAAATTACTTATAATTAAAAATTCAGGTCTTTGGTTGCTTTAGCCACATTTTAAGTCATCAGCCATATATGATGTAATGGTTAATTTTATGTGTCAACTTGACTGGGCCACAGAGTGCCCAGATATTTGGTTAAACATTATTTCTGGGTGTGTCTGTGAGGATGTTTCTTGATGAGATTAATATTTGAACTGGTAGACTGAGTAAAGCTGATTGCCCCCTGCAATGTGAGTCAGCCTCATCCAATCTTTTGAAGGCCTGAATAGAATAAAAGGTTGAGTAAGAAGGAATTCTTCCTTTCTGCCTATCTTCAAGCTGGTCTTCTGCCTTCAGACTCAAACTCAAGCTAGAACTATACCATCAGCTTTCCTAGGTCTCCACCTTGCTGACTGCAGATCTTGGGACTTCCCAGCCTCCATAATCACACGAGCAAATTCCTTATAGTCAGAGTCAGTCTCTCTCTCTCTGCCTTCCTTATAGGTTCTCTTTTTCTGGAGAACTCAGACTAATACAAGTGGCTAGTGGCTATAATATTATACAAATATAAAACATTTTTGTTATCACACAAAGTTCCACTGGATAGCTGATATATTTATTGTGTGAAAAATAGCATGCCTGTGTGAGTGTGTGTCTGTGTAAGTGTGTATGTGTGCATGGGAAAGTAATAGGACATAAATGGCAGTACTGTTGAAAAAATAAGTGACTTGTAGAAATAATTTTAAGAGTAGTGTTCCGAGTAACTGTGGGTAGGGAGACATATTAAGAATGAGAGTGGGTGTCATGGAGAAAGACAGATAATGAGAGGCCTGGGGGCCAGTTCTGAAGAAAACTAAGCAGAGAAACAGAACCAACAGGATAGATATACACATATATACACATATGCACATAACACATGGAGAGAAAGAAAGACAAAGATTTATTATAAGGGATTGGCTCACATGACTGTGGAGGATGATGATCAAGGATCAAGTCCCAAGATCTGCAGTCAGCCAGCTGGAGACCCAAAAGAGCTGACAGTGCAGTTACAGTCCACATCCAAATGTCTGAGAACCATGACAGCCAATGGTGTAAGTTCCAGTCCAAAAGCTGGCAGGCTCAAGACTCAAAAGGAGCCAATTTTTCAATTTGAGTCCGAAGCCAGGAAAATACTGATGTCTCAGCTTGGTCAGGAGAAGTTCCCTCTTAGGCCTTTTTATTCTATTCAGGTCTTTAATTGATTGGATGAGGCCTACTCATACAGGGAGAACAATTTGCTTTACTTAGTCTACTGATTGAAATGTTAATCTCATCCAGAAATATCCTCACAGACATACTCAGAATGTTTGGCCAAATGTCTGGGCACCTTATGGCTCAGTCAAGCTTATAGAGAAAATTAACTATCACAATAATTCAAACCTTTACTTAATAATGTTGAGAATATATGATCTAGGATAGAAAAAGAGTATCTCAAATTCCAGCGAGGCATACAGATAATTACATATGGCTAATATCCCAGAACTAATTCCTCCCCTCACAAGGTATACTTAAGTCACTTGTAGGACTATTTTTAAAATTATGTTTTTTCCTCCTTTACTAATACCTACAAAATACAAAGATCTGAAATATTAGCCTATCTAAAAAATCATATATCTTCCCTAGAGTATGATATAATGTGGTTAAAGCAAATAAGGAAGCCATTAGCTTTAGGTTGTCTCTGTAAGCAAACTGTAACTTAAGTTGGAAACATTTCTGGTAACTAACTTGAAAACCAAAAAATGAGCCTCAGCGAATCACATAGCCAACTGGCCAGTTGGTTATATAACTAGGGACCTCCCATAAGACCATATCAAAAGAAGGCAAATGTCTAGCTGCAGCCAATCAGGTAATTTCTCTATTTTGTTTCCACATTCAGCCTATAAAAGCTCACTGCTAATGCTGCTAGAGTGGAGGTTTTTGAACCTCTTTCAGTTTTGAAAGCTGCCTGAATTGTTCTTTGCTCAAACAAACTCTGTTAAATTTAATTTGCCTAAAGTTTTTCCTTTAACAATGTGAAATGGAAGAAGGAGCAGGGCTTTAGAATCAGACAGACTTGAGTTCCAATGCTGGCTGAGCAGTTTACCTGTGATATATTTGAGGCAAATAACTTCTAACCTTTGCTTCTTATTTTCTTCATCTTCAAATGGGGATAAACTATACCTATCTAGCTATGTTGTTAAAAATATTAAAAAATATATAATTTAGCATATAATATATGGTAAATAAGTGGAAGTTAGAACTTATTTAAGAAATTTAACAAAAAGGCAAGCAAATCATTTAAATGTCATTAATTGAGAAGTTTACATTTATAAGGTGGTAGGGGAAGGGATAGAAGAAGCAGATGTCTAATAATTCCTAGGGCTTAAGAGCAAAATTAGATACAAGAATGATTGTAAAGTACTTTTATCTGGAGTGTCAGCATCTATGGAAAGGAGAAAGAATTGGTGGGAGGCTTGAAACAGCCTCCCTGACTCCATGATGAGATAAAGAAATGTTTAAAAGGAATAGCCACGGAGTATTATGCTATGGAAAAAGATACACAAAGCAGGTAAACAGACAGTGGGACTGAAATTAGTCTATACTAGTTACACAGACATGAACTAATGCTGTGAAAAGGATCAAAGTATCTTCTCAATGGCACAATGTGGCCAGGATGTTTCTCCTGTTCTTGTTCTCCAGTCTAGCGATGGGCCAGAGCATCAATAACCTGAACAGCAATGTAGGGTATCTCCATGGCTTGCCTCCAAGAACCACAGAATTGGTTGGGAAACTCAGTCCAGATCACCTAGACACTCTCTGTAACTGCTCTATATTCTCATCCACTAAAATATATGCATTTAAATCTCTCTCTGTGTTAGAGGAAGTTAGATGCTGAGAATCAAAAGATAAATTTATCCCCTATAACTTTAGATATTTCTCTGGGTTTCTAAAAGTTCTCTCAAAGATTAGAATCAGCCAGGCGCAGTGGTATATGCTGGAGTCTCAGCTACCTGGGAGACTGAGATGGGCAGATTGCTTGAGCCCAGGAGTTCTGGGCTGTAGTGCACTGTGTTGGTAAGATGTCTGCACTAAGTTCAGCATCAATATAGCGACCTTCCAGGAGCAGGGGACCACCAGGTTGCCTAAGGAGGGGTGAACTAGCCCAGGTTGGAAACAGAGCTGGTCAAAACTCCCGTGCTGATCAGCAGTGGAAAAAGCCACTGTGTGAAGCCACTGCACTCCAGCCTGGGCAGCACAGTAAGATCCCATCTCAAAAAAAAATATATTAGAATCATAGGTGTTGGCAAAGATATTTGATCCACATGGAACATCCTAAAGTAGCAATTACAACTTCAACTGCTAGACTATCTAGTCACAAAGAGAGGAGAAAAGGATGTGGGTAAATATTGAATACTTGTTTTACACTTTCATACTGTATGTGATTGATATGTGTGTACGTATGTATGCGCACATACACATATATACAATTTAACTTTAATTTTTAGGTTTTTTTTCAGACATGGGGTCTCCCCATGCAGACCTTGAATCCTGGCCTCAAGCATTCCTTCTGTCTCAGCCTCCCAAAGTGCTGGGATTACAGGTGTAAGCCACCATGCTCAACCCAATTTTTAATTTTACTATATATTTTTATTTACTGAGCATTTAAGAATTTCTCTATTTTCCAGTTCTGTAATGTGGCCATAATTACCACTGGAAATGGCCCAAGTTTAAGTAATATCATGCTGAATTTCTTTCTCTTTTCATATTCCCCATCTAGGTGAATGTCATCTATATTCACCAAGCCAGACAACCAGAAGTCATCCTTCACTCGCCATATCTATTTTAAAGCCAAGGCCTTCTCTCTATCTCTATAGGTACTATCATTAGTGTAAGCTCTCATCATTCTCACTGAATTGTTGCAGTATAGCCTCAATGCTGATTTTTCTTATTTCTACAAACTTTTGTTAAAAATCTGTGTTTCAAACTGTGCATGCATTAGGAACATAAAGATAAATAAGGCACAGGTCCCTGTTCATACAGGGCTTAAGGACTAGCAGGGAGAAAAATAATAGTGTGACAAGGAGTGTAACAGATAATGATCAGTGTCATGGAAGCAAACCGGAGGGACAAAACTCAGATTTGCTTTTATGGATGGATGCAAAGGCAGGGAGGAGCAGAAAGGTTTGAGGAAGACATTCTAGTGTTTTCAAGTATAGTACTTGAACTGTTAAAGAAAAAATTTTACATGGCCACCAAAGAAGGTAAGAAAGACATTTTCAATAGGCATAGATACAGGAGTTATCATGGCTCATTGGGAGAAATACAAAGCTGGGGACTGGGGATGGGGTAGATAAAGCTGAAGTGGTAATTAGGAACTGGCTCATGCACAGTTTTGAATGCCATGGTAGGAGGCTTGGGTTTCATTCTATAGGTAATGAGACATATTTAGAAGGATTTTAAGTAGGAGAGGCATCATATCATTGGATTTACATTTTAGAAAGGTCATTCTGCTGGAAATACAGCAGTGGATAATAAAGATGTGGCTCCTGTTCTCATGTATCTTACTAACGGGGTAGATATGCATGTTCAGTGGCAACAATAATGATAATGTCAATTTTTTTTAAAAGTTGAATGCTTTTTAAAATCATATCACTATATGTGTATGTATAATTTATACATAATTATATATATAATTTCACACATATAAATAATTTGGAACTTAGATTAAGTCAATTATTGAAGTTTATTGTTCATGGATTAAAAAAATGAACTCAGATATATGTATGAAGTACTTTTTATTCCTATAAATAGTAACATAAGTAAAAAAAACTTTATTAGAAATTTTCAAGTATCAAACTAATACATTAACATTATACTAAAAGTTAAAGCCAACCATGTTTACTCTACATAGAATGGCCAAGCAGAGAAGCTGAAATTTTCAATTTGCTTAATTTGAGTTAATTTCTATTTGCAGACTTTATTTAATCATGACAATTGTAAGTGCTATTAAAGAAAATGGGGGCTGGAAAATGTATAATGGTGGACTCAATTCACATGATAACTAAAGCCATGGCAATTGATAAAAAATCAGAGAGGATACATAGAGTTCGTAGAAAAGAAGGTCATGGATGAAACACAAAGGAGAACTAACCTTGAGGGACAATTTAGTTGAAGAATTATTTATGGAGCACCTGCTACATACCAGGTACTGGTCTAGATAAATTCAAAATGTAGTAGAAAGTATAGTTTGTGAATGACACGAGGTGAGTAAATAAGAACTCACAAACGACAGTGAGAGAAATGGAGGAAAATTAGGAGAGGTGGTGGGAACTAAGGGAAGAGAGGTTCAAGCAGGAAGTTGTCACCTATATCATCAAAAAGTTAGGAAAGGTAATGCCTGGAAATAAGTCATTGATGATTTGGCGTGAAGCGAGGAGATAAGAGATTACAGTGGGTTTAAGAAGAAATAATGGGCACAATTTGTATAAATTATTCTTTCAAAAAGTTTAGCAAGATGGGGGCTAAAGGAGCATGTAAATACTAAGAAATTTTGTTCGGTTTTGTTACAAATGGGAGAAACTTGAGCATGTTAATACACTGAGGAGAAAGGGCAGGTACGGAGAGAAATTTTGTCAATGATTACAACAATTTAAACTCAGCATCTACATCCATATCACAAAGCAAAATTTTTTGGACCTCTAAACGAATGAGAGAACAATATTACATGGCAAAACTTTCATTTCTGTTAACAAATGGTAAATAAATGGTTAGAGACGCTAAACTTTTAAAGTTGTTTAGTGATACAATAAGCCTGAAGATACCAGGATTGATAATAAGTAATTTATATAGTTATCTCAGACAACACTCATAACAGTCCTTTAAGACTGGCATTAATAATGACTTTTTCAAAACAGCAAATTGAGGCTCAGAGGATAAATAATGTGCCCCAAAACACAAAACTAGTAGAAACATGCTTGTTTCCCTTCATGCTCTTTCTGACCCCGGATTTTAATATCAAACAAAAACCCAGAAAGCAAATTAAGAGCTCCTAAGATCCAACCATAAATGTACTTGCCAAAAGTTACCACAACAATTTAAGAACATTCTTGGTCGGGCACCGTGGCTTACAGCTGTAATCCCAGCACTGTGGGAGGCCAAGGCAAGAGGATCACTTGAGCCCAGGAGTTCAAGACCAGCCTGGGTAACACAGCAAGACCCCCTCTCTACAAAAAGATAAATAAAAATAGCTGACCTAGTGGCACACGCCTGTAGTCCCAGCTACTCGGGAGGCTGAGGCAGGAGGACAGAAAATCGCTTGAGCGCAGGAGTTTGAGGTTACAGTGAGCTATCATTGCGCCACTGCACTCCAGCCTGGGTGATGAAGCGAGACCCCATCTCTTACAAAAAAGTCATTCTTAATAAGGCATACGTGATAATAATAGCTGACATTTGCTGAGCCAGTAAGATGTGTCAAGTACTGGCCCGTGGATTTCACATTTTACTTAATTTTTATAAATATAACTTCTATAAAAAACAAAGAGACTTCTGTTTCCAATAAGGTGTAGTGAAGATACTTTTCCCTATTTCTCTTGCTAAGTACAACAAAAACTCTAGACATATATATAAATACATATCACAAATATATGAAGACTATGAAAAGTGAAGAGAAGAAAGCAGACTGGCTAGTGAATGTGGGACCTGAGGAGTCACATGGTGGTGACTTCCTTGGGTTTTCTTTTTTGTCTAATATATTCTAGATACTGAAAAACTTAGCAATCCTGAAACACCAATGGGTGCACAAAGAGCCCTACGGTGTTATGATATATGTGTGAGTGTGTATTGGTTTTTGTCCACAGTTCCTGACTCATGACTCCCATATCCCTTGTTACAGTCTTTTGTTAAAATGTTGGGTGTGTCAGGTCTCAGGAGCAGGCCTCAGAAAACAGAATCTCTCTGACCTTCACCTTCCCCAAGGCAGGATTCTAATCTTCCCCCATCATTCTGATTCTGACTGTGGATCCTAAGACCCTCATTCCAGAGAGTCCCACCCCATACCCCAAAGTCCAATCACATTTCCACATGGTTGTCCATAAAAATCTAAGAGGACTGGGTTCAGAGAGCTTCTGGAAAGCTGAACACGTGGACTTTCTTGGAGGGTGGCATGCCCAGGAAGGGCATGGAAGCTCTGTGTCCCTTTCCCCATACCTCATCCTCTGCATCTCTTCATCTGTATCCTTTATTATAAACTGGTAAACGTATTTTCCTGAATTCTGTGAGCCATTCCAGCAAATTAATTGAACCCAAATTTGGGGCAGGTGTGAACCCCAACTTGAAGCCAGTCAGTCAGAAATTTTGAAGGCCTGGACTTGTGATTGGTGTCTGAGTGGGGGGGCAGTTTTGGGGACTGAGCCCTCACCCTGTAGGATCTGACACTATCTCTAAATAGATAGTGTCAGACTTGAATTAGAGTATACTCAGCTGGAGGATATTCTGCTGCTTAGAGTGCGGGGGAAAAAACCCACATTTGGTTACAGAAGCCTTCTTCTGTGTTGATGTTTGTTGTGGTGTGAGAGCAGAGGGAAAGTTCTCACATCACCAGTTTGGGGGTGTTTTCCAGAAGCAAGCCGCAAGAAAAACAACTCACAGAACCAGGAAAAAAGCAACCTAGCAAGATAGAAAAGTTTTAAGATAATAACCACTCCTCCCCAGCTGAACACCACACAAAAATTGTGGCTCTATACCCATCCACATCTGCAAAGGTACAATGGAGAGCCTTGAATTCCACACATGGTAGGGTGTGATGAGGTGCTTCACCCTTTTTCCTCTTATCCCCCCCACTGGAGTGGTATCAGAAAAGGATGGCCAAGCATTAAAACATCTATGCAAAGAGATAACACTCAAAGTCACTGTAGCTAAATCAAGAAGGAATTCTAAAAAGAAAACCAAGAACTAAAAACAGGGAGAATAAACAGAAAGCAAAAAGTAAATTATAGACCTAAGTACTAACATATCAATAACTGTACTAAAGGTAAATGTTCTACATACTCCAAATAAAAGATATAGACTACCAGAGTAGATTTGAAAAGTGACTTAACTTTATACTTCCTACAAGTAACTTCCGTCAAATGATATAAGTTGAAAGTAAAAGGATAGAAAAAGATATACTATGCAAGCATTAATTAAAAGAAAGCAAGCGTGGCAATATAATTACAGGATAAAGTAGATTTCAGCAAGGAAAATTATCAGGAACAAAGAAGAATATTACACAATGTCAATTCACCAAGAAGACTAGCAATCATAAATGTGTATGTACCAAACAATTGAACTGTAAAATATGTGAAGCAAAAACTGATAAAACTGAAAAGAAAAATAGGTAAATCCACTATGAAAGCTAAAGACTTCAATACTCCTCTCTCTAAAATTAATAGAACTAGACAAGAAATAAGTAAGGATATAGAATAATTCAACAATGCCATTGACCAACAGAATCTAATCAACATTTGTAGAAAACTCCACCTACCAACAGCAGAATACATATTCTTTTTCAGTCCCCATGGAACATATATCTAGACTGACCATATTCTGTCCTAAAAAACAACCTCAAATGATTTAAAAGAATTGAAATCACAGATTATGTTCTCTGACCACAATGAAATTTAATTAGAAATTAGAAAACATAAAAAGCTCAAAGAACTTGAAAGCCCAATAACATACTTCTAAATAATCCAAGGGTGAAAATCTCAAGGGTAATTTAAAAAATATATTGAACTTAATAAAAATGAAAATATAATGTATCAAAATGTGTGAGATGCAGATAAAACCACGCTGAGAGGAAAATTTATAGCCCTAAGTGCTTACATTATTACAACTTACTCAGCATGACATATATCATTTGAACAGCCCTATAACCATGAAGGAAATTAAATTTACCAAAAATTTTAAGAAAAATTATACCAATTCTACACAATTTCTTCCAGAAAATAGAAGAGAAGGGAACATTTGCCGATTAATTTTATGAAGCCAGTGTTAACTGTGATACTCTGGACAAAGATAGTACTCCAAATAACAAACAAACAAATAAAACACCACAAATATAGACCAAGATCCTTCACAAATACATGCAAAAATTATTAGCAAAATGTTAGCAAAAAGGATTCAGCAATATATAAAAGGAATTATACACTATGGCCAATTAAGTTTATTCAGGCATATAAGGCTGGTTCAATATTTGAATATCAGTCAGCATATTGATCATATCGTTTGATACAGAAAAAGCATTTGACAAAATACAATACCTATTCATGACAAAAACTCTTAGCAAACAAGGAATATAGTATAGAAAAGTTTCTCCACCTCAATTTGACAGAGAACATGAACAAAAAACCTATAGCTAACATTATATTAAATGGGAAAAGACTGAATGTCTTCACCCCTAAGATGAGGAAAACAGCAAGGATGTACACTCTCACCACTGCTATTTGTCACAGTACTAGAAGCTCTAGCCAGCGAACTTAAGCAAGATGATTCAATAAAGGGCATATACATTGGAAAGGAAAAAACAAAACTGTCTCTATTTACAAATGCCAAGATAGGCTATGTGGAAAATCCCAAGGAATCTATCAAAAAACCCTCACAGAACTAATAAGCAAGTTCAGCAATGCCACAGGATACAAGAGCAACATACAAAAACCAATTGTATTTCTTCTAAATACTAGCAATGAATACATAGAAACAAAAATTAAAAATACAATAGCTCAAAAAAAAAGATCAGAAAGAAATACTTAGGTATGAATCTAACAAAACATCTACAGGACTTGTGTGCTGTAAACTATAAAACGCTAACAAAAGAAATCAAAGAAGACAAAATAAATGGAAAGACATGCTGTGTCTGCAAATTGGAAAAATCAACATAGTAAGGATGTCAATTCCTCCCAAACTGTTATACAAGTTTAACACAATTCTTATCAAAATCTCAGCAAGATGTTTTCTGTAGATAGAGATCAAATTACTGTAAAATTTATATGGAATGATAAAAAAACTAGAATATCTAATGCAATTTTCAAAAAGAATAATGTGGGAAGAATCAGTCTATTTGATTTCAAGACTTACTATAGTCACAGTAATCAAGTCTGTATGGTATTAGTGAAAGGACAGACATACGGATCAGTGGAACAGAACATAGAATTGAGAAATGGCCTAACACAAGTATGACCAAGTGACTTTTGACAAAGGTGCAAATACAATTCAATAGAAGAAAAATAATCTTTTCAACAAAAAGTGCTGAAGCAAATGGATATCCACAGGCAAAAAAATAAACCTCAACCTAAACATCATACTTTATATAAAATTTAACTCAAAATGAATCATAGATTTAAACATAAAATATAAAAACATAAAACTTTTAGAAGAAAATGTGGAAGAAAATCTTTATAACCAGGCATTAGTCAATGAGTTCTTAGACATCAAAAGCACAATACATAAAAGAAAAAAATGGATAAATTGGATTTTATCAAAAAAATTTTTTTCTCTGTGAAAGAACCTGTTAAGAGGATGAAAAAACAAGCTACAAATCAGAAGAAAATATTTGCAAACCAAATGTGATAAAGGTAGACTATATAGAGAACTCTAGAAACTCAACAGTAAAAAACCAGATAATACAATTAAAAAATGGGCATAAAGCATTAACAGGTATTTCACCAAAGACAATATACAGATGACAAATAAGCACATGAAAAGTAGTTTAACATTATTAGTCACTATGGAAATGCAAATTAAGAATAGAATGAATTATTACTACCCATCTATCATAATAGCCAAAATTAAAAATAGTGACAACAGCAAATGCTTGAGAGAGTACAGAGACACTGGATCACCCATACATTGCTGGTGGAAATAGTCTGGCAGTTTCTTAAAAAAATTAAATATATATTTACCATATTATCCAATAACACTGCTGATGATTTATCCTAGAGAAATGAGAATCTATATGTGCACAAAAACCTGTACATGCCAATTCATAACAGTGTTATTTGTATAGTCAAAAACTGAAAACAACCAAAATGTTGTGCAATTGGTGAATGAGTAAACAAACTGCGGCTTACTCATTTACCATGGAATATTACTCACCATTAAAAAGGGACAAACTATTGACATATATAACAATGTAGATGGATTTCAAAGGCATTACAATAAGTGGGAAAAAAAACCAATTTCAAAGGTCATATGCTATACACTTTCATTTCTATAACGTTCTTGAAATAATAAAATTATAGACATGGAAAACAGATTAATGGTTGCCAGGGGTTGAGGATGGTGGAGGTGAGTATGCACAAGGGAGGCCTTTGTGGTAATCTACAGTAATATGTATCTTGATTATGGTGACGGTTATGGGAATGTATACATGAGAAAATGACATGAAACTACACACACACATTGTACCAATATCAAATTCCTGGTTTTGATTTTTTTACTATAATTATGGATGAAATCATTATGGGAAACTTGGTGAAGGGTACGTGGGAGCGCTGTATACTATCTTCGCAACTTCCTGTGTATCTATAATTATTTTTTTAATTAAAAGATAACAAAATATCAATTCAATTCAGAAACTATTTTGATATTTCAGGTTTTTAATTAACTTAAAATAATTTATTGTCATTAAAATCACGTATGTATTTTAAGTCTTGTGTTAAATTAAGTCAATTATTGACACTCATGGTTCATGGATCATGAATAACAATTGAACCTAATGATGTAAGCACAAAGTAATTTCTATTTCTATAAATAGTAAAAAAAAAAAAACAACTCTACTAAAAAATTTCAAGTATCCTAAAATAATATATTAGGATTATACATAGCTATATACTTTTATAAAGTTGTTAATAAAATAAAGCCTGCCATGTTAATATATTCAACACAAAATGACAAATTCAAGAAGCTGAAAATGTCCATTTCTTAAATTTGGTTTGAGTAAATTGCTACTTGTATATTTTGCAAATAACAAAGAATGTGGCATTTGGCTCTGGAGGAAGAGGGTCCTAAATGGTCCATCATTTATTAGTGATTACTACTTAGGCTCTCTGAGGCTTTAGCTTCCTTACCTGTAAAGTGGACACACCTATTGGACTGTTGTGACACTTAAATGATATCATGAATATTAAATTAATATTGTCTAGTGACATACAAATATTAAAGATTAAAATCGATGAAATCATTAACTGTTAATTCTTAATTTTTGGCAAAAGATTTGTTTGGTAATTATTTTTCTCCAAATATTCTTCAGATTCAATTATGATATTTCACTGATTTTTTTTTTTTTTTTTTGAGACAGAGTCTCACTCTCTTGCCTGGGGCGAGTGCCGTGGCGTCAGCCTAGCTCACAGCAACCTCAAACTCCTGGGCTCAGGCAATCCTACTGTTTCAGCCTCCCAAGTAGCTGGGACTACAGACATGAGCCACCATGCCCGGCTAATTTTTTTCTAGATATATTTTTAGCTGTCCAATTAATTTCTTTCTATTTTTTGGTAGAGATGGGGTCTCGCTCTTGCTCAGGCTGGTCTCGAACTCCTGAGCTCAGAACGATCCGCCCA
>CAUYSK010075387.1:0-18446 GCA_963575035.1 Avahi laniger
GCCTGAGCAAGAGCAAGACCCTGTCTCTACTAAAAATAGAAAGAAATTAATTGGACAACTAAAAACATATAGAAAAAATTAGCCGGGCATGGTGGTGCATGCCTGTAGTCCCAGCTACTCGGGAGGCTGAGGCAGGAGGATGGCTTGAGCCCAGGAGTTTGAGGTTGCTGTGAGCTAGGCTGACGCCGCAGCACTCTAGCCAGGGCAACAGAGTGAGACTCTGTCTCAAAAAAAAAGGGGGGGGGGTGGGCAAAAGACATGAATGGAAGCTTTTCAAAAGAAGACAGACTAATGGCCAATAAACATATGAAAAAATGATCGGTATCACTAATCATCAGAGAAATGCAAATCGAAACCACAACAAGATTATCACCTAACCCCAGTGAGAATGGCTTTTATCAAAAAGTCCTAAAACAACAGATGCTGGCGTGGATGTGGAGAGAAAGGAACACTTCTACACTGCTGGTGGGACTCCAAACTTGTGCAACTTCTATGGAAAATAGTATGGAGATTCTTCAGGGAACTAAAGATAAACTTACCATTTGATCCAGCAATCCACTACTGGGTATTTACCCAAAGGAAAAACAGTCCTTTTATCAAAAAGACACTTGCACTAGAATGTTTGTTGCAGCACCATTCACAATGGCAAAGATGTGGAACCAACCCAACTGCCCATCAATTCATGAGTAGATTAATAAAATGTGCATACCATGGAGTACTACTCAGTCATAAAAGAAAAATGAATTAATACCTCTAGATCTAGATGGAACTGGAGACCATCCTCCTAAGTGAAGTATCACGAGAATGGAAAAACAAACACCACATGCGCTATTAAATTGGGACTAACCAACCAGCACTCCCGTGCACAGACAGAAGCACAACTGAATGGAAATCACGCAGGTGGAGAGGCAAGGAGTGGACGGGTGAAATGGTACCTAACAGATACAATGTGCGCTATCTGGGTGATGGGCACACTTACAGCTTTGGCTCAAGCAGTACAGAAGCAATCCGTGTAACCAAAACACCTATACCCTCATAATATTCTGAAATAAAAAATACTACTACTAAAAATAGAAAATTTTTATAAAAATTTAAAAAGTCAAAACAAAAAGTAAAATAGACAACACAAAATAAGAAACAAAAGGGAAAAGGGAAGTAAATACAGAAATGCCACAAAAAAATGCAATAAATAACATTCTAAAAGTCTCTAGTTATCCATCTACCTCAACTTCAAATCAAGAAATAATTTCATCCTTCTTTCTTTCCAATATGATAGAGTATCACCTTCGCTTACCTCACTTTATATGGCAGTGTCCTCACTCTCACCCTAAGAAGGGGACCAACTAATGGGAAAAACCTGAGTGATGAAGACGTAAGGTTTAAAGATAACCGTCTATGCACTCCTCCTAGCCACCAGCATCTCCACATGTTAAGTACAGTGCAAGCATACATGTTATCCTACTTGGGTTTATTTATCCCAAATTTATACAGGTTACTGAACAAATAAGCTAACATGACAACTCAGCCATGCACTCAAGTCAGAAGCAGAGCCAGAGGAGCAGCCCACTTCTGATACCCTAACCTTCCTCTTCCTAACAGACCCCTGGAGGCAAGAACCACATTTCTTCTTTACAGCCTTACTGCTGATCTTGCAAAGAAAGTATCGATGATTAATTTTAAGAACAGCCAGAGCTACATGCTCATTGCCTAGGTTAAGTTCATTTGTTCAATATTTGGCCAAATGTATCATTTCTGATTTAAGAGTTACAATCAACAAACATAACTAAAAATGCCTTGAAAATATTACTTTTATAATACTATTTTTCAACTCTCCTACCTTTCTGTATTATGTTTGCTATATACAGTATAGCCAAAAATTTCACCAAAAATGTTGATGTCTGTGAGACTATATGTTCATATTTGAAAAAGATCTTTGCTCTTATTGTGATAGTATGAAATGCTTCCCTATCTCTGTGGAGTATCAATAAACTAGATTACAAAGTCTCATATATTAAGGAAGCTCTGTTCTGGGTGACTTTTAAAGAAATATGTGCATAAATGGAATATTCCTCAAAGTCCTATAAAATAAGGAAATTGAACTTCTAATATTTCAAATGAGCTGGATTTGCAAAGATCTTTTTCAAATATAAACATATAGTAAAGAATTCAAATTCACATTAAATGTCCAGTAAACTCATCAAGTTTTATAATTTCATTTGATAAAAATAACTGTGTCTTCTCTGATTTAGCAATGTTAAGTACAAGCATATATTCTATCCTATTTGGGTTTGTTTTTCCCCCAAATTTTTATAGTTTACTGAACAAATAAGCTAACACGACATTTGTTTTAGTTTATGGAAAATGTAAGTTTCTATTCAACTAAACTTAATCATTATTCTGGTAAATTTTATGTCAATAATTATATTTTGCAGTATTATCTTCTTGAATGTAATTTTCAAAATCTTTAGGTAACCAAAATGTTGAACTGATATTAAACTCACTTAGTTAATGGTAATTCCTAAGATAGAATACTAAAGCACTGATTACTACACATAATTTAACTCTATGCACTTTTTCTTATTTTTGTACACTATAAAATAATGTGTTAATTTTTCTATTTCACAAAGATGTAAAAGATAGGCTCAGCTGTGAAAGGCTGCATTATCAATGTTCATGAGCTCTGGTTAAAATGCTTGTTCGTGACGGAAAGTTCTCTATCATCCATTCTTCAGGTGGTAGTGTTGTGTTTTTCTCCTGTCGACTCTTAGTTAGGTTAAAAGTCGTAATTACTGCGAGTGTTTAAGACTACACCAGACAGGACATTGGTACTTTGAGACAGGAGTCTGCCAATCTCCTCATTTGCCAGCAAACTAGTAAAGTTCTCTTTCCTTCTCCTCAAACCATTTGTCCTCATTCTTCTGATGCAGCCTCAGGGACAAGTGCCTTCAAGTGACAGAATTTGGCATCCCTGGGTGGGCCTGCTGGTGCCCCAGTGGAACGGCACCCACACCTGCTGGAAGAGGCAGGGAGCAGGCCTAGGCCAAAGCCGTGGGTTTTCACAGGTAGGAGCAACTTCTTTTCAAGGAGAGCGAGCCAGGGACGGCCCCAGCAGCTGCTGGAGTCTGTTTTAGCTCCGGGAACTCGTGTCTGTCTCCCCAAAGCAGACGGAGCTCCCCACAGCCTGGACTGAGTCGAGGAGAAGGAATCTGGAAGCACCGCAACAGCCACAGTCGTTTGGCAACAGCCACAGCCATTTGTAAGTCAAGTTCCCCAGGATGCCAAGGCCTGTTTCCACCCGTATTGGAGGAGGGGGCTTCAGACCTCCCTATTGGATTTGTTCTGAGGCTCCAATTTGGGGTTGGAGGTCAAGAGGGTGAGTGGAACTGGGGCACCTGGTTTGGACTGAGCTCCTGTGTGGTTCCCAGGGAACCAGGGGGACTGGGAGATGCTGGTTCTGTTGTGTGAGAGAATTTGATGCTCAGTTTGTCCCCTTTTGGACTAAGAGATGCTATTGAGAATTCGGTTCTCATACTGAGGTTCATTTCGTCAGCAGTAGCATTTGTGTTGGGGATTCCCTGTCAATGTGTGTTTGTCAAGTTTTGCTGCGACACATCTCGAAGCCCCTTGGGGAAACTTCGGCTGAACGGTTAACTTACAGCCATGCACTTACATGTAAAGAGAATGTTACTGCAATCCAAAGTCCGTGCTGGAGTGTGAGGAGAAGTGGTCGTTAAATGAAAATTCCATTTGATTGACAGGCTTTGGCATTTTAGACTGTCTGTGTTGGGAATTTCCTATATTGTTTGTCTGTGAGTTTTTGTCTGATGAAGTTTTGTACCTATGTCTAAAGATTATTGTCATCCCACTCACCTGGGTGTGAGGAAAAGTGGTTGTAGGTACCATTTGTCTGGAATGTGAGAAAAATTAGTGAGTGATGGTCCCTGGTTTACTCAGAGCTATTGGTTCTTTTAAAATTCAGAGCTCCAACATAGAGTTAAATGTTGAGTCTCAAGTTCTCTGCTTGAGATAAACTCATTGTTTACGGTATACAAAATAATCTGTGTGTGCATGATTTTTGATAAATTAGGTCCTCCCATCCCCGCTGGACCCCCGCTGCTGGCCAGCGTGAGGTGCCAGGCGGGGCCACGGCCTGGGAGTGGACCTGGCAGGAGGGAGGACAGTGCAGGCCACCCAGTGGCGCACAGCAAGGGGGAAGGAGCACCTGCCGTCTCGGCACCACGGGAGGGGCTGGGGAGGCCACCTGAACTGACTCTTCAGTCCCACGCCCAGTAAATTACGACTCGGGTTCAGGACGGTCTCTCCCTGCAGCAAACTCAATCTGGGCCAGAAGGAACCCATATCTGGGGTGGAGAATTTGTCACAATATCATAGAGGGGGCTTCAGTGTGCAGGAACAAGCGGCAGGGTCCTTGGGACGGTCAAAAGGAGTGGGTGAAAAGGCCGCCCCAGACCCTTTTAGAGGAGGAGGACCTGGAAAGGAACATTGCTGAACAGTTGCAAAAGCCTCCACACAGCGAGAAGCCCCCAGGAGAGGAAGAGCTCTCTTTAGGTCCAGGACTCAGACTGCGAAGGAGGGGGCCGGAGCCCCCGCCTCCAAACATCCCCACGGGAGCCCTGGAAAAACTGACAGTGGGGATTCGACTGGTGCCAACCTGCACTGACACAAGTGGTCTGGTTGGTGGGGGCCTTTGCCCTGGGCACAGCCCCAACCCCGGCACCAGCCGTGCCGGCCGGACAGGGGGTGGTGGAGGGACAGCAGCAGTGAGGCGGGCGGGCGAGGAGTGTGAATGTTCTCAGTCACGTTTACAGGGCGGGATCCTGGGACTGAGTTGCCTCCTGGGTTTAAAGCGCTCTCCTGCTCTGTTTGATAGAGGCGTAGCAGCAGATTTGCAAAGCCCACAACTGGACAGATTTGTAAACTTGTGTCAGCTTATCTGGGGTTCCCAGGAATGGCATCTGGATCCCAGACTTTGCACTGATGGCAAAGCCCCTGTACAGAGGAAAACAACGAACAAGCCTTAGAGTCTTGGTACGGATGCTGAGAGGCACCCACGGCCAGCGGCACGTCAAAGCCACTGAGCAGCACTGTGCGTGGACGGCCTCTCTGCCGCCAGACAGTGACGGCTACTGTGAGCTGTGCCTGTTCTGAATCCTGCCACTCTTTGCCAGCAAAGAGAACGAGCCTTTACAACACGACTGTTTAGAGGTTCTGGAGGCTGTATTCTAGCAGGATGGATCCGTCAGGTCTGCCAATGTGAGAGCAAGACTGGGATCTTTTTCACTGACAACAGCAGCTTCATGGACAAGGGGCCAGATGTGTGGTGATCACGGTAGCGGCACTGCCACCTGGGACTTAGCCCAAAGCTGAGTTGCAGTTATTGAGAGGGAAGAGGTAAACATTTATACGGACTCTAAATATGCTTTTATGATTGTGCATGCTCACAGTGCCAACTGAAAGAAAAGGCGTCCCCTGACAGCAGGAAATAAGATTATTAAGTAGGCCACTGCAATAGTGGCCTCGGTACAGGCCATGGCTGAGCCCACGCAGGTGGCCAGCGTGGCAAAAAGCCATCGGGACACTGGCGGAGCTGCTGAGGAGGAACAGCCACAGTTGGTCTCACTGCAAGTTTTGCTACAGCTGGGCCCAATGACTAAATTGTCATCCCTATGTGAACCCAAAGTTAGGAGTCTCCAGATCCCCTAAAAATTCTCAGGGGCAGTTTCAGAAAGTGGTAGAAGTAAACAAACAAACAACAACAAAAAAAACCTGAACAGGGAGGGATAGGAGGTTTGTTCTTGGATCAGTAGACAAGAGAGAATGGAGAAGACCAAGGAAAGAACAGTCTTTCAAAACGGCGAAATGAGTGGGCAAGACTCTACTCTGACTATACACTACACGGGAACAGACCCAAACAGGCGTCTTATTTCCAAGTCATGACTTCACTGTAGGCACTTCTTTTATGTACTTACACTATTTATAAATCTATTCTTTCTCTGAAAAGCTAAAATCAACTTAAGAGAGTATATACCCTCTTTTTATGTGAAACCATGGTCAAGCGTTGCAATAGATCTAATTAATATTTAACATGTCCACTTAACTGAAACAGGCATGACTATTCCACTGTTATTTCTAAATCTTTCCAATTGACTTCCACACCCAGAAAAGTATTCTTTCACATATATTCAAAATCACATATCTATATACTTAGAATGAACTTGCTTAAACACAGACTTTTATCAGTTATCATTTTTGTAAATTGTGAGAATTATATCCGTGAGCTTAAATTGTGGTAAGTTTGCAGTACCATAATTTTAACAGTAACACGATTATTTTATGCCATTTCTTTGAAGAAAAAAGAAAGGAACCTGCTCATCAGATGTCCAGCAAAAAGTACTTACGTCTGTCAAAACTTAAATTTGTATAGTATAAGACCCAAAAATATGCATGAAACTACTAGAAAAAAACATAGGGGAAATGCTTCAGGACATTGTTCTGGGCAAGGATTTTATGAAGAACACCTCAAAAGCACAGGCAACAAAAACAAGAACAGACAAATGGGATTATATCAAACTAAAAAGCTTCAGCACAGCAGAAGAAACAATCAATGGAGTGAAGAAACAACCAGCAGAAAGGAAGAATATATTTGCAAACTATACATCTAACAGATTACTACACAGAATACAAAGAGAATTCAAACAACTTGACAGCAAAAAATAAATAAATAATCTGGTTTTAAAATGGGCAAATGAGCTTAAAAGACATCTCTCAGAAGAAGACATATAAATGACCAACATGTATATTAAAAATGCTCAACATCACTAATCATCAAGGAAATGCAAATCAAAGCCACAATGAAACATATCATCCCACTTAGAAGTGCTATTATCAAAAAGACAAAAAGTAAATCCTGATGAGAATACAGAGGAAGGGGAACTCACACACTGCTGGTGGGAATGTAAATTAGTACAGCCATTATGGAAAGCAGGATGCAGGTTCCTCAAAAAACTACAAACAGAATCACCATATGATCCACAGTCCGTGGGTAGGTATATATCCAAAAAAAAAAAAAAGGAAATCAGCATATCAAAGAGAGGTCTGTACTCCCATGTTTATGCAGCACTATTCACAACAGCGAAGATACGGAATCAACCTAAGTGTCCATCAACAAATGAATGGTTAAAAAAAAGTGATATACTTACACAATGGAATACTACTCAGCTCACAAAAAAGAACAAAATCCTGTCATTCATAGCAACGTGGATAAGTTTGTAGGACACTATGTTAAGCGAAGTAAGCCAAGCACAGAAAGACAAATACCACACGTTCTCACTTATATGTGGAAGCTTAAAAAAAATTATCTGATATAAGTAGAGAACAGAATAATGATTACTAAAGGCTCGGAAAACAGGCAGGGGAAAAGCGGGGTGGGGGACAGCCAGAGGTTGGTTAACAGATACAAAATGACAGCTACAGAAGGAATCATGTTCTAGTGTTCCATAACACTGTAGGGTGACTATAATTAACAATAATTTATTGTTTATTTTCAAATAGCTAGAAGAGTAGATTTTGAGTGTTCCCAACACAAAGAAATGATAAATGTTTGGGGTGATGGATATGCTAATTACCCTGATTTGATCATTATGCAGTGTATACATGTATCAAAAATCAGTGTGCTACACAAATATGTACAATTAATATGTGTCAATTAAAAATAAAAGCAAAAACATTATTGGCAAAAAAATTTAAATTTGTATTGTTAACCATATATATATAATTTAGCCTCGAAATGGTGAATCTATTATAATACCAATTTTAAAAGATTTTTCTATTTACATACATCATATAAAAATTACTTCATTTTGGTCATACAAAATATTTAAGGAACTATAGAAGACTATGTTTTAAAATACAAATGGAATAAATTCATCTAGCAGTCTCCCATATCTTTTTAAGAAAGTAAAGCTATAGATAAAGATAAGAAAATATTGACAATTCAAATTCTGTATGTAAATGATTTCAGTTATTACTGTGACAAAGAGAACTGATCACTTATTTACAGCTGTTACACTTACTTTTAAGTAAACAAAAATAATAAGAGTGTGTTCAAAGATTTTATATTGGCAAGTTTTTTAATGAGCAAATTTTTAATGTTTTCAAATATATATTCCATAGATAAATTAAAAGAATGTAAAAATATGTTGAAACTTTAAACATCCAGTCCCTATAAAGTTTCAATAAAAGGGCTTCTTGATCACCCATCTGCTTGGTAATTTTAAAAGATTCTTCTATACATTTTGCACATACGCCCTTTTTTTCTCACAGTTGATCAAGAGAAAATAATTATAGCTACTCATGTGTAGTAGTAGTAGCAGCAGCTGCAAGAGTAGTAGTAACTGCAATACTCCAATTTTAAACTTTTTTAAAAAAATTATGTGGTTCCGACCTGGTCTCCAAAGTCCTCTGGGAATTTCCACAAAACCACAGGATCTGTAAATAATTGACACACATCATTAAACAGAGGCAAAAGAACACATTTAAAGCAACAGTTCTGGTTACATACTCTTAAAATTGTCAAAGCTACTTTAATTATAATTTTTAAATTTCTCTTTAAAGTTGATGAGGTTCACTTCTTTTCCTTGATCAAATTAAATATATTGATCTTTTAAGGGTTTTAATGACCTTTGGAATAGAACAAATGAAATTAATAACTTAGGTCATCAAAAACCATTACTGTATTTCTTTCAGCAACTCACTTTTTTATTTACGTATCTTAAAGATTCTGAACTTAGAATTTTCAATTTTAGATATGCTTACAAAAATATTGGTTTCAATTTGAAAAGAAAAATATAAATGTGGTAAACATGTAATATCAAATACATTATAGCCCTCAGGGACTAGACTAAAATATACACCTTAAATTTCCATTTAAAATCCCAAATAAGAATTTATAAAAATTGTAATAATATTTGCTTCATATCAGCTTTAAAAATCCCAGACTTTGCAATAATAGATAAGTTGGTAGGTAGGTATAAGGCAGTTTATTTAAAATACAATTGATATTTGCAGGATATTTCAGAGAAATTTTTCTAATATATCTAGTAATTTGGTAATTTATATAAATCAACATTGTTTTATAAATATTTGCATCAGCTTTTCATTTTCTTTATTTCTCACATTTGTATTTAGCATAATAAAGTGAAGTTTTGTTGTAATAATCACTGATAAATATGTTGGTCATATACTTATTTAATTTTGTCAACAACTTCTAAATACTTTAAATGTTGCTTAAAATGATAGTGTATGATAGATTCCCACTTCTGACAAAAACCTTTGAAAGCCCAACATAAAATATGAATAACAAGCACCAGCTGTATGACAGGGTTCAAACTCCACTCCAAGTAAAAGGACTTGGTGGACCAAAGATCCATCACTCTATGTACTCAATCAATGGAAATTTACAGCTTATTGCTACTACTCCATATTGCTTTTTTTCCATACTGCTTTTTAAGAAATATAATTTAGGCCGGGTGCAGTGGCTCATGCCTGTAATCCTAGCACTCTGGGAGGCCGAGGCGGGTGGATCACTCAAGGTCAGGAGTTCAAGACCAGCCTGAGCAAGAGCGAGACCCCCATTCTCTACTAAAAAATAGAAAGAAATGATCTGGACAACTAAAAATATATATAGAGAAAAAATTAGCCGGGCATGGTGGCGCATGCCTGTAGTCCCAGCTACTCGGGAGGCTGAGGCAGAAGGATCGCTTGAGACCAGGAGTTTGAGGTTGTTATGAGCTAGGCTGACACCACGACACTCACTCTAGCTCGGGCAGCAAAGCGAGACTCTTTCTAAAAAAAAAAAAAAAAAAAAGAAAGAAATATAATTTACGGGTACATAATTTCAAAAGTTTTAATTCCAAACCTCAATAAATGTCTAGCAACATTTTTAGCATGAGCTAGTTCCTCTTGTGTTTTTATTTAACACAACATTTTTCAAATATTTTAACTTAAAAAGAAAAAAAAAGCATGCTTTCTATAAACTTTTTACTTATTAAGGAGTAAAAAGTTTCCATATAATATAAACAAATCATTTGAAACATCTTATATGAAAATAATGTATTACAAATTTACAAAGGTAATATTAAATGATTATGTTCTCGTGTAAAACAAAACGTATCCATTTCTAAAATAAATGTGAAATGCATTATTCATCACCTTAAAATACTCAAACATTAATGTCCTGTGGATAACTATGTTCCCAATTGGAAAAAATATACATATGTGGCAATTTTACCAAAATGGTAGCTGCTAAGATCTAAATCTCATAAAACAAAAGTGAATGATGGACTCTCCATCAAATATGAAACAAAAGTTATTACTTAGATAAATGAATACAATAACTAATAGCCATATAAACAAATCATCATGCAGAAACGTAGAACAGCCCTTTCTCATCAACAATGGAATTAAGGGGTTTCAACGTGGATATTTCAAACCTCCCTTCCAAACAACCTCCACTTTGCAGTTCTCGTCTGACAAGTTTCTCACACGTTGCTGTGCAGCCCTTACAGCCTGCCGTATTGTCTGCGGCATTCACCTAAGCATGTTTTCCTGTCTCACTTTTCCTCATTGCTTACTCTATCGTTTTTTTCTGTATACTCTGCTTTTTCACAAAGGGAAAACAAGTACATGAAAACAGCATCTACCAGTTTCATCACAAAGTGGAAAGTATCCTCTTTTTTTTTCATTAAATGGATTTTATCCTTCAGCATTCAAAAATTTATTATAATCATGTGCATCCATATTTTGAAATGGATTAACTGGGTTCCTGCCTATGAGATTAGATTTGGACCACATCTGACACATCTCTGTAGCAACTTTTCAGAAGTCCTGCAAAGGAAGAAACAAAAGGGCTCTGAAAAAAATAATCCGATTCGAAAACTTTACGCACAAAGACTGAATTTTCTGTTCCCTGAGGATTACTTTCCAGATACTCGATCTGCTCTGGCAATGTTAGGTCAATTTTATGCTGATTTTATGGGTGAAAGGATGAGAACTGCTGGTGGGAATCATCGCTGCCCGTGACGACTGACAGACACTGTGTTTCTCTTCTTGCTAACGTCTGCTAGTGGTTCAAAAGAGACTCCACGCACCTTAAATTTTAAAAAAACTTTGCTGCCAACAACCTAGAAACCAAGTAACCATAAAAGAATATATAACTTCATTTTGACACAAATATAGTTAATTTCTTATTTTAATAAGAAATGTTACAGTGTAATAAGAAAAATATACAAATTTTTATTAAATCGGTATATTTGGAAGGTGAATATTTAATGTATGATGTGTGTGCCACCATTACAAGGGTTCTAGATCCATGAAGGCTTTTTTAAAACATAAAGGAAGATAAATTCAGCAGTATTTTATTTTCTTTCCCAATCAGATATTTCACATTTTTTGGTCCTCAATTAAAAATAAAAGTTAAAATTACTTACAATACTAGTGTGATTCTACAAGTGCTATTATATGAAAAAGACTGAAAGGCATGGAGTTTAATAACTACAGTTAAAATTATCATTTTTATTACATCTGCCAAAATGGTTTTCAAACCCATTAATCATTATAATTTTATATTCAGCCTGATTGCAAAAGAGGATTTGAGGACGTATCTCAATCATTTAAGGGCCACAGATGACCTTGGTGAAGACAGAGCGCCAGAAAACCAACGCCTTGCCGTTTTTCCTTGGCAGGTACCCCAGCAAAACACAGATTTACAGCATCGATGGAAAAATATCACTCATTCTGACAAAGCAGTGAGAAAAAGCTTTACTGATTCAATCAAAAAAAAAATCAAACACATAATATTATAGATCGCACATTACAAACATTAAGACAACAGTGAAAATTAAAACAAATTCATCGCTGAAAAATCTTTAAATTCAGACTACAAATAATCTTGATAAAACATAATCAGATGTGTGTACAAATTATTTTAAAGCTTACATACAGATGATAATGTAGAATTTTAGTATCTTTTTAAAGGTCTAGTTAGCACGAAACAGAAATGTCTAGACATATACATTGTTGAATACTACTCAAAGAACTTCAAACAGAAATGTCTAGACATACACATTGTTGAATACTACTCAAAGAACTTCTGAGCTTGGTCTGAGAAACTACATTTCTAACAAGTTCCCAGGTTATATTGATGCTACTGGTTGGTCTAAGCACCACACTTTGAGAACTAATAGCGTAGACCATGTATCTCTCACAATGATTACCATCATGTGTCACATGTTAAGGAATTAAATATTTCCTGATTGTAAATATTCTTTCTAATATGTCAATAAATGATTAAATGTCCTTTATTACATATTTTTTTATTTGACAACAGATAGATCTTCACAGGGCTAGGAAAAAACACGGTAATTATAGCAGGAAATATTTTTAGCAAGAAAAACACTACCAAAATGTTTTTAAAACCCTTTCTGAGCTAATAAGTCTACTAATACGATAATTCTACTTCCGTGTCCCAAGGAAAAGAATTTTATTTCAAAATTGAGTGTTTAATGACACTGGAACTATGTAATTTATGGAGAACTTCAGCTGTGTGCACATAAAGATATACTGTCTATTTATTTCCTCTATCTACACACGCCACCTACACACACGTCGGCAGGCCACATCTAAACCAGGCATCCTCTTGTACCTTCCCACGTCAGATACATGAGGAAACATTTTTTGCTGTGCTTTCTCAGAATGCTTTGTTTTGTAGAATCTAAGCAATTAGTTCCAATTTGAACACAGTAAGTATATCTGTGAATGTAAAAAAACTTAAGGCTTTTATTTATTTTGTATTTTCACAAAAAGGTTCATTATGCATGGATAGAATCTTAGAATTTTCTGAATGAGAACGGACCTTAAAGGTACTTTTTACCACTCAGACTTGGGGAAGTTATATTTTATCCTGTGTTTCTGAGCCAGTAACGACTGAAGCCAAGACCAGAATCCAGGTATCCTTGCTTCCAGCACAGCACCCTTTCTGAAACATGCTGCTGCACACACAGCGTCACACAGATAAATCCCGTTTGCTCTAGCTGGTTATCTTTGATTTCAATGTTCATTCATTGGACAGTAGTTTAAAGTACATTCACACTTAATTATCCACAACAAGATATTTTCAGTAGAACAAATATTTAATTTTTTTTTTTGTAAAACAATGGTCTAAATCTTACAGGCTTCCTCTGAACAATACTTGGAAATCTGTATGCGAATAAACCTTGAAAAGGATATTAACAGTACTCAAATCAATATCCTCTCAATTGGAATTAAAACAATTCTTCATATAATCATTTAAGTTTGACTTACATACACAAAAACCTTATAGGAATGAAAACATTATTTCAAGATCTTTTACTTTATAACCAGTTGCAAAAATAGAGACCACACTTCTACTTGTTGCTTTACACAATGTACACATTTAAAAGCAAGCAAATTTGGAAATTTGTCCATTTATTGACCATCCTAAAAATGTACATAAGCAGTGGTAGAAATAAAATCTAATGTGATGATCCCATTGTGATTATCTTCATTCTAAAGAGTCATCTGGAAAATCAAACTACTTCTACTACTGTGAAATAATTTTGGTGCTTTTGAAACGCAAACCCTAGAAACAACTTAATGGATAATTCTACCGGTTCTAACTGTTTCTCCCCAGAATAACCTAAAATTAGCATCACAACCCAAAATGAGGAAGCTCTTTTTGCTCATGTATTAGCAAATTCCAACTAAGGTAATGCAAATGGAACTTCAAAGAACCTTACATAATCCATAGCATGTTAGATACATCATTTTACTACTTCCATTCCTTTTAAATAAGACCTATTAAAATAAAATGAAAACTCGCATCAATCACCTGAAAGAGTAATTCCAAACTTAACCAAACAGGGCTAATGGGTGAGAATTGAATTGAAAACACCTTGACAAGGAAAGCAATTTCTTTTCTTCGCACTCCTCGGAAGCTGTGGGTGATCACGGTAATCGAACCATCAACAGCGAGGGCCCATCTGTCCCAAGGGCCCTTCGTGAGAGTTAACAAAAAAAAATCAACAACAAAAAAGGGAAAGAAATGCTGTTCCACAGATGTTCAATTTCAATTAATCTATGACAAGGAACTTACAACTGAGAATCAATGTTTTGACGTTTTTCAGATATCAATCATTAAAAGCCAACACAAAGTTTTCATAAGAACATAGGGGAAAAAAAAGTTAATAGGTTGCTTGCAGAAAGACGATCTGTCATACAAAACCTGATATACCTTTTAGTCAGCTAAGATGTGCATCATATCCTGAAGCAATAGCTTTCATTATGATCTAAATCCCTTAAAGAGGAAAGAAGACAAGAGGCCATGCGTTAATTTAGCATGAGACAGTGTTTTTTAATCATTCTTTCTACAAGTATTTGATTAAATAAAAAGACATGTATTTTTATTCACAATACTTCTTATATTTAACTCTTTGAACTGAAACATTTTCAAGAAACACAGCCTCAGCATGAAACTTCAGAAATGTAAAATTAACTAAACCTCTCATGAAACAGTTTCATTTTATTCATAACATTTAATTTTCATATTACACCAAAACTAATTCTGTGTAGAAATGCAAACTCACTGAAAGCTTTTCCTGTTTGACATAAAGGTAGTTTGAAGTCAGATAGACTCTTGGCACTCCTAGATATAACGCACAGTTTCAATAATTTGGAAATAAGCTAAAATTTATGAATTGAATCATACCAACTATTAAAATGACTCAAAGTTTACTAAGATGAAAATATTTGTAAGCTACACTAAGAATTACTAAAAATATTTTAAAATAAATCTTAAAAAGAAAAACACAATAAAACAAAATATTAAAGAATCAAATGAAGCCATGTGTCACATTTCTTTCAGAATACATCCAAGTTAGGATCAAATTAAATATAGAATATACTTAATTTAAGACTCAACAAATAAATTCACTAAGAAATGTACTCTAAATGCAGTAACTCCTTATCTTATTTATCTTTTTATCTACAAAGCTAAGGAATTGATTTTGTAATCCCAGAGAGATGTCATATCAGGCACACAAGAAAAGTAAATACAAATATCCTCTGGAAGAAGAAATACTCAACTCAGGTCTTGCCAAACATAAATTTGTAATTCAAAACTATTATAGAAAATCTAAACAGCTGCGATTATAATCCATCAGAAACAGAATTAAAATATTAATTTTGTTTTGCTCCTCCCTCAAAGGCTTCTGATATTAAAGTTATCTGAAACAACATATATAATAAAAATATTTAAAACATTTTAAAAAGAAGAGTTCCAAGCATGAGCAAATGATAAGAGATTTTTAAAGGCAGATTTTGAAAACTAGAACTTCTAAAAATATAATTTTTGAAATTAAAAGCTCAATGAATAAACAGCACATCTTATAAAATTGAGAAGAGAAATAGTGAAATAAATCAGACACAAAAGATAGTAAACACAATGAGGCACAAGGATTAAAAAAATAAGAAGTATTAAAGAGATTAAGAAAAATGGGGACCAAAATAGCAACATAAATCTATTTAGAGTTCTAAAAGATCAGACCAAAGAGACTGGAGTGTGTATAATGGGGGACGGAAGAAAATAATATTAGAAGAAATAAAGACTGATTTTTCCAAAACTAGCAAACAACGTAAGCTTCAGACTTAGCACAACAAATCCAAGCCAGAGCTCCAGAAAGACACTAGTGGCATGATAATGAAATTGCAAAGCACAAAATGTCGTCGATACCTTTAAAAGAATGCTAGAGAGAAGAGAGATAACTAGAAAAATACATACATTACATTGACAGCAGACTTCTCAATAGCAGCAATGGAAGCCAGAAGACAGTGGAATAATATATTCAAAACCCTTAAGAAAGTATGTTTGTCATTTAAAACTGTGTCAACAGAAATGTAGGCAAAATAAAGATATTTTCAGAAAGACAAAAACTAAAACATACACCAAGAACAGACCCTTGCCGAAGGAGTGGCTAAATATTGTAACATCAGGAAAAAAGCATAATTCTCCCAAAGGAAAGTGTAAAATGCAAGAAATTATATATTTCACGTATGCAGGCCAATATATACAATGTTTACTGAAGCACTTTTTGCAATTAACAGAATTTTAGAAATAACCTAAATGTCCATCAATATGAAAATGGTTATATCATTTTTATACTAAGAAATACTATACAGCCCTGAAAAAGACTACAGTCTTGAAAAATTACATTTGCTCATATGAAAAAAATGCACAAAATACAGTATTAAATGAAAACGAGGAGACTAGATGAAGTCAGAAAGATAAGAGGAAATAGGGAGAACATAAATGACCTTAAGCGTCATAAAAAAGAACTTGTCTTGAACTCTGGGAAAGGAAGCCACAGTACAGCCGGAGGAGAGAGGTAACATGGTCTCACATATTGCAACAGGATCACTCTGGCTTCTGTGTTGAGTATAAACTGAAAAGTGACAAAATAATGAGCCCGGGTATGAGGCTACTGAATAATTCAAATAATATTTTGAATGAACCTCCTGGGAAAAGAACTTTCACCTCATAGATATTAGGATTGGAATTCAGACATCTACAGACAATTTGTGGAGAAACAGCAGGAAGAAAGCAGGTAATGTAAGATTTATAAGATGATCATCCTCCTGAGACGGAATTCACCCCAAGAGCAATAAAGGCCGAAGAGTCAAAGGGAAACTCTCCCGTGTTTGACCAACCTGATCCAGCTCGGCGACCGTGTTAGCACATGGGCACTGCGGAAAGTGCTTTACATAAGAACCAAACGAGCTCTGGTGCTGCAGAACGTCAACCAGACGACGGGAAGCCACCTCCTGCTCTGCGGACCGTAGTCCAGGCTAAGAAGGATCAGGTGGCACTGAAAGCACAAAGAGGGGGTGCCGCCATCACGAACGGCAGCCCAGGTGACAGGAGCAGCGTTGAAGTGTCACACGGGGCGCACTTCAAACAGCGGTCGGAGGTGACGGCAAGTGTCACTGCCAGCACCAACCAGTGTCGCAAGCGTCATCCTAGGTGGAGCACCAAACAACGTCTGGGCAGGTGATGCCTCAGGGACACAGAAATGACTGCAGGGAGGCGTGCAGAGGACAGGCGTGAAGCACAGCAGCGGAGGGAGACAGGCGGCTCCCGGCACCTGTGAGATGCCCTGGGGACCACAGACGCAGCAACGGAAAATGAACCCCTCAAACTGGACCGAGACCCAGAGGCGCTCAGATAAAGGTCACCGAGCTGGCAACAACTGAATCTGAAGTGCCCTCAAGTTAGAGACGCCTAAGGACTGTGGGTAACACTTTGAAAATATCTACAATAAAATTAAGAAACTTGTTAATGAAAACGCATAATGATAAGCAAAATAAGCACAACCTAGGTATTACATTTCAGGCCTCTCTTGATCTACTATGAAAGAGCAAATGACAGAAGTAGAGGTGTGAACAAATATTTCCTTCTGTTACTAATTAAGCATTTTTTTTTATTTCTAAAATCTTTCCTGAAAGCATCCTCCTTAACTAATAATGAGTTTATATCGTTAACCTTGGAGGTCAACATTATGATTGGTAAATATAACATTGATACTGGCAAAAAGAATCATTTCCTTGAAGGGGTAGAAAGCTGTTAGTCTGAACACGCTTACCAATTATTAACTCCTAGAGTAATTTTCACCCATTTTTCTTAAAACACATAATTATCAAGTTATTGGGAATTATATCAGAAAGACCTTGCAATGTATTTCGAATAGGAAATAGTGATCTGGTTCTGAGGCCAGCTGGACTGAATTCCACTTCTATAACACGTAGAATGCAAGAGCAAGCACAACCTCACAGGGATAGTTGTCGTGTGAGCCGACACATGAAAATGACCACGCACTGGAGACTGCAGGCTGGAGGGGTCACAGGAGGCCTCGTCCCGCTCCCTGCGAGTCAGGCTCCTTCACACTACACCGAACTGGGCACATCCGTTCACATTCTGCACACATACCACAAACTCCTCGCTTCCCTCCTACAGTGTCCAATAAACCTAACGGTTCAAAGTTCTTTCCAGGAGGACAGTCCGAGTGCAGCGGTGTTTACAACTAACTGATCTAAGCCAGTTACAGATCCCTTCGCTCCTTCCCCACTCCCACTGCTCCACTTGACCAGCCTTAAAAAGTTCTCCCCAGGCCGGGCGCAGTGGCTCACGCCTGTAATCCCAGCACTCTGGGAGGCCGAGGCGGGTGGATGGATCAAGGTCAGGAGCTCGAGACCAGCCTGAGTAAGGGCAAGACGACCCCATCTCTACTAAAAATAGAAAGAAATTAGCTGGACAACTAAAAATATATAGAAAAAATTAGCCAGGCATGGTGGCGCAT
>CAUYSK010075388.1:0-14512 GCA_963575035.1 Avahi laniger
TGTGTACCCTGCCCTTCTTCACTCTTTCTCTTGGAGGAAAGTATCCTGTAAAGGACAAGGAAGACCCTCATCAACCTAATACTAACCTATTACCTGGCTTCTGCAATCGCATCAGCCACCTGAGAACCCTCTGAGCCCACCAGAGAATAAACCTTGATTCTCCGACTCTCCGTGTGCCACTCGGTATGTCCTCGGGACCACTTGCTGTAACGCTTGCTGTAACAAGTCCAGGCTGTCCGAGGACTGGTGTAGCTTATTTTCTCTCACTCATGCCCATTTCTACACCAACATCCCCTCTGTCATCTAATTCACTATTTATCTGAACAATTCCCTGCTATTATTGCCTACTTCTTTTTGGTTCCATTCTCAATTTCTGATCAAACTGCTTGGAACTGAAAGCGAAGATTTAATCTGCTGTAACTAAAAAACTTCAGACTTGGGTGGGGGGGGGCAAGGGCAACATACGTAACCTAAACATCTGTATCCCCATAATATGCTGAAATAAAAAAAAAAAGCTTCAGTTATTTGCAGTAAAATTTGAGAGTTGAATACTGGAATTGAAAAGTAGGAAGTCAAAATGATAAGAGCAATTCATAAATATGTTGGAAATTAATTGATTAATAGTGAGTTAAAAAAGACTAACAAATAAACCAATTCTACCAGTGAATAAAATTAAGAAATCGATGTATTGATAAGACTCCCTATATATTCCCTATAGCCTGAGCCTCTTTTCTAATCCATCCCTTACATAGCAGTCAGAATGCTCTTTTGAAATCACAGTACAATCATGTTACTTCCTCTGCTTAAAATCCTTTAGTGGCTCCCCATTACTCTTAAGGTGAAGTCCAGGCTGTTCAAAGTAGCTTGTTAGACTCTGCATGAACGAAGCCTCAGTGACCTTTTAGCCTCATTTTCTTGCCATTACCTATAACCCCAAGCATTTTGTTCCAGCTAATGAACTTTTTTCACTTCCTCAAATAAGCAGTCGATCACACTCTGCCTTTCCCCAGCCCCAACTCCAACCTTTTCCCTAGGTCTTCCTTTCCCTAATATTCTCTATTTAGTGTCCCCAGCCCTACTACTTCACTCTCAGCTTAAATAACTTCTCTGAGGAAGGCTTTCTTAAGCTCCCTAGCTCCACACGTGTCCCTGCTGTGTGTTATCACAGCAACCTAAACCTCCTTTAGTATAACACTTATCACACTTCACTGCAGTTGCAAAATCTTATGCATAAAGATAATCATTATGGCATTGTTTATAATAGCAAAAATGTCTAAAAGACATACATATTACATAAGTTATGACATATCTATGTAACAGAATGCTATACAACTGTTTAAAGTATTATGAAACTCTAAATCGATAAGAAGATAGATGGAAAATCCTAAAGATGTGGGTATTTAAACAATTCATAAATAATACATGAGAGGAAATCTCATGAGAAATTAAACATTTTGGACTAAACGAAAATGAAATATAACTTACAAAATTTGTGGGATACAGCAAAAGCAGGAAAACTTGCAACATTAAGTGTAAATATTATAAAGGAAGAAAAATCTAAAATCAATAATCTAAGCTTCTACCTTATGAAACTAGCAAAAGAAGAACATTATAAGCCTAAAGCAAGCAAAAGAAAAGAAATGATAAAAATGAGAGTATTAATCAATGGGATTAAAAACAGGAAAACAACTGAAAAAAGAAGATAAATTTTATCTGCGGAATATAAGGCCCAGAGAGACATTAAAATAAGATAGCAATTATGTACTGTTTTCTGCTTTAAGCTATGTACTTATTTCTTGAAATTGTTTGCTATTATCACAAATAGCTATAAATTAACCTAATAATGTCATCCACTATAACCCACACCTTATAGCTTAATAATGTATAGCCAATTATTAATCAATGTTATTTCTGTAAACCTATGAGAATTTTTGACAAATAACTTCATATTAGTTCACTCCCTGTCCCCTTTTTTTTGTCTTTAAAAATTCACTTATAACTGCTGCTAAATGAGTATACATTTAGGGCAACTTGAATCTATGCTCCCAGGTTACAATTCTCAAGGTTGGCCCAAATAAACTCTCCATTTATGTTAATTTTGCCTCAGCTTCTTTCTTTTAGGTTGATACACTTGGCATAACCAGCGGGATTCAGAGTGACTCCCCACTCCACACCATCACCCACCTGGTGTTTCTCTAAAAGTCCTTGGTGCCAGCACAAACATATCATCTTCAGAAGTCCCATGGGGTGTTTTGAGCAAGTGTTCCTGAATTTGGATCTCCCACTCTTTGGTTGAAGGTCTAACTCTAGACTTTATTTGGGCTTTTCAAATCCTCTCTTTTAGAGTGAGGCCTTCAGTCTTTTTGCCTTTGAACAGGACATTTGGGTAAATTACTCTACAGAGAACTGTCTGTTTTTGTCTCTATCTCAGGACCAGAGTTTGGGTCAAAGTTTTTCAGCCTGTCTCACAGCAGAGGTTCAGGTCAAAGAATTGGTGCACTAGTGGTCTCATTTGCTCTAGTGTGCTTTAAAAAATTGCAGCTGTTTTCCTATTTTTAAAATTCAGGCTTAATTTTTCATTTGTGACCAATTCCTATTAGGTAAACACCAGCTGGCTTTATGTACAACAATTAGGGGGTGCCTTTTTATAAATGTCTAAAAAAGAAGACCCACCTAACAGTGACTATATATATATATATATATATATATATGTATGTATAGATAGAATGAAAAGGAAGCTACAAAATAAAAAATTGAGGTTCTTTTAAAATACCTAAAATAATTTATTTGTAGGCACAATTGAAAAAAGCCATTTTTAGAACCAGACAAAATAGATAAAAGACTTAATTTCAATGGTACGTAACAGGAGAAAATTGCCTCCATTCAGGAGATAAGCAAAAGATATTCATCACAGCCACTTAAAAATATTCCCCAGGTCTTTGACCCCCTTCCTAAAACTCCTGGTTCTGGGAGTTTCCCTATTCTCAAACCATTCTTTACTCAATTAAAAAGACCACTCAATAAACAAGAAGGGTCTCCGAAATACTTTATTGCTTAGCTGACAATTGGTTAGGGCAATAAAGCAGATAATTTAAAAATTAATAGTCTAAAAGTGGGGAAATAAATAAAAATAAAACTACTGAGATTATAACTATACAAATCTAACAATTTTTTTTCTAAACTGGGACTAACGACTGACACTGATGTTGAAATGCTAACATCCGGGGAATTAGCTAAGCAGCATTTCAGCTGAGATCAGATCTGAAACAAGTTAAAATCCTTCCTAACCTCAAACTGCCTGCTTTAGGTCCCCTGCGGGATTAACAACACAGGCTCTGAGAGTTTAGAGCCCTTTAGTCCACTGCAGCCTGTCAGGGAACCAGTCCCTCTCCGTTTGTTATTTGTGTGACTCTTGACTTTTTGGAGTACCGATTTGTTATTTAACCTTTTCTCTTCCATGGACAGCTTTGATGTCCTATCTTCTTCCATCTGTGAGGGTCATGTGAAGCTTTGGGGCCTTTGTGTATAGATGGCAAGCTGAGAAACTGAGATCCTAGAAAACATGGCTGGACAGAAATGTGGGTTGTACCCCATTTGTTGCTAGCAAAACTTTTCCTTTTTTTGGACTATCTTTAGGGTGGGTTCAGACCTTCTGAAGACTGCTTTGCACCTCTTTTGAAATTCCTTTGTGTCCTTAAGTCACAACCTTGATGAAGCCTTATGAGCTTCACTTAGGAGGATACCTTTGGTTAAAAAAAATTCAAAATTCAGAAATTGGCTGTTTGTCCTCACTAAAATCTGATAAGAGATATAAAAGGATCTTTTTAAAAGAACTTTATAGTCAAAAGTCGATTTAGGCTGGGCGTGGTGGCTCACGACTATAATCCTATCATTTAGGGAGGCCAAAGTGGGAGGACTGCTTGAGGCCAAGAGTTGGAGAGCAGCCTGGGCAATAGCAAGACCCTGTCTTTACAAAAAAATAGAAAAATTAGCCAGGCGTGGTCGTATGCAACTGAAGTCCCAGCTACTCGGGAGGCTGAGGCAGGAGGATCACTTGAGCCCAGGAGGTTGAGGTTGCAGTGAGCTTTGATGACGCCACTGCACTCTAGCCAGGGTGACAGAGTGAGACCCTGTCTCCAAAAATAAATAAATAGATAAAAGTTGACTTACTTTAAACTCGTATTTAGCTATATGTGTGTGTGTGTGTGTGTGTGTGTGTGTGTGTGTATGTATACATAGTTTTAAGGCCTCTGTTCTCTCTCTCTAAACACTTCTCAGTCTACTGAATTCCTCTCTTCTTAAACCCTTGTTAACTATATGTACTCCCTCTGTCTGATTTTCCATATACTTCTGGCAGTTCCTCCTTCCTCTTGCCTAAAAAAAATTTTATTTTTATTTTTTGCATTTTTATCTTTCTTTTTTTTTCTTTTTCTTTTTTACCATCCATTGGACTCTGCTTGATAAAAAAAAAAGAAAAATTTCTAACAGCCTAGGATCCCTCAAGGAAAACAGAAAAGGTGCCACAGACTTCTCTTTAGGGGAGAAAACTCTGTTTTTTCTCCGGGAATCTTGAGAGTTGTAAGTGGACAGATTGCTTTCAAGTTTAACGCTCTACTCTCTTTAGCATTAAACACCTTGATCTCTTTGGCTTTTAGATATATACGTGTATACAGTGTATGTTGTATGTTATATGCTGTGTTCTACATATATGTATGTCTACACATGTTTATGTATTACATACACATGGTACCAAATTAATTTACAGATAAATGGTCATAAATTAAATAATTAGCCCAAATTGTTCATATGACTTTAGTAATCTTTTTTCTTTTCCTTTTTTTTTTACATCAGCCAAACTTTATCAACCAAACTTTAATAATCTTTGGTAAATAAAAATAGTTGAAAAATTGTTGGTAAAATAAAGTCTTCAAAGTTCAATTTAGACATTTTTGCCTGTGTCTACCAGGCAGACAGGTTTGGGCTGATTCTCCTAGACATTTTAAGGTCATAAAATTGTTGCTGCTCTAGTACTTTTGATACTTGCTTGATTCGTGAGTTAAAGCTGGGCTCCTCACATCTTGCTGTGAGCTTGTCTTTAGTTTTAAGCCTCTAAATGCTGAGGTTCAGACACATGACTATGGCGAGACCTGAGAAAAACACCGAGGCCCCATCCTCCCTGGCCCAGCTGTGGTTATACTGGGAGAGATTAGATCTTCCAGGCCCAGTCTTCACAACTCTGTCCTTTGTCCTGGACACTGCCTCTGGTACATAATTAAGATGCTTACTTCCTAGGTTTTTCACTAAAAATAAGGGTTACTAAGAGTTAAAATTATAATTAATATATGTAATTAAAACTGCTGGAGAAGTAAGCAACAGGGACGGCCACGAGCCACAGTTTAGTTGTCGGGGAGGAAGTGGCCAGTTTAGGGTCAAAAAAAACCCAAAACTGGCCGGGCGCAGTGGCTCACGCCTGTAATCCTAGCACTCTAGGAGGCCGAGGCAGGCGGATTGTTTGAGCTCAGGAGTTGAGATCAGCCTGAGCAAGAGTGAGACCCCGTCTCTACTAAAAAAAATAGAAAGAAATTATCTGGCCAACTAAAAATATATATATATAAAAAATTAGCTGGGCATGGTGGCACATACCTGTAGTCCCAGGTACTCGGGAGGCTGAGGCAGGAGGATCACTTGAGTCCAGGAGTTTGAAGTTGCTGTGAGCTAGGCTGACGCCACAGCACTCATTCTAGCCAGGGCAACAGAGTGAGACTCTGTCTCAAAAAAAAAAACAAACAAAAAAACCCCCCCAAAACTGCTAGATATAAGAAAAACATGTCTATATACAGAGTGTATAAAGAAAGTAATATGTAAAGAAAGTTAAAAATAGAAAATATTCTAAGGCAAAATAGTAAGACAAAACTGAAAGTTTATGCAAGTTTTAGGAGTTTGTGGAAGATTAATCTTGTGAATCAATTTTGTGTGATGATCTAGTTGGCTAAACTTAAAAGGAGATTATTTGGTTTTTCTAAAAATTGAACATTAATATAAAAACAACCACTGATACAGGGCCAGAGTTTGGGCCCCGGTATCAGAATAACAGGGTTTTCTTAAGTATTAATCTGCTTTTTAATAAAAATTATAAGAGGTTATAAAATTATTATGGAAATCTTACCTATGTGGTCAAAGCTGATTGAGATTGGATAGACTTGTTTATAAGGTTTTATTAAAATTAGCATTAGCATTAATAATATACTGATGCAAAGACAGAATTTAGTTTTCTGTTTTGAACAAGATTTGCATGTAATATTAATAAGAGATAATAAAAAATTTTTGTTTACCTTTTGAGCAAAGTACAAAATAAAAGGAGAGAGAGATTTTGTTTGCCTTATAGTGTCTTTATTAGGTCTTTGAGGTAAGCATTATCCTAATACCAAAACCAGATACAGATATTATAAGAAAGGAAAACCACAGATAAATATCTCTCATGAACAGGTCCAAACTCTTTAATGTGGTTTGTTAAGTTCTGCATGACCTAGGAATAGCTTACCTATCTAGCTTCATTTTCTTGCCACCGCCCTTATCTCTAAACATTTTGTTTTAGCCAAATGAACTTATTTCACCTTATTGAAAAAGATGATGATGATGATAATAGTAACAACAACATCAAATATGATAACAATAAAACACTTTTTTTAGCATAGTGGCTTTGTAATATGTCAACTTAGCCAGGATAAACATTGCCTAGAATTCCTTCCCATGTATGTTTCTGGTTAAAGTGAGCCACAGGAGATATATTTGTGCAATATTTAGAGGGCAGAAGCGAAGCCTTTTGGTTTTTATACTTGGAAGGTTGGAGCACACATTTTTGTAGTTCATACATGTTGCCACGTATCTGCCACTGATCTTGGTGTGAGGCAATAGCCAACCCTACAAGTGTTTCAGCCTCCGTGGATCCTTCTTAACCTTTTCCATCTCCTGGCCAGGTGTCTGGTTAGCTCCTTGATCAAGAAGGCCTGCTTCTCCTGTAGGATACCTACTTTATCAAGGCTGGAGGCAGTGAGAATTGACATGGGTTATGGTCCATTCTCATAGGTTGCACTGTTGCTGCTCTCCCTGCTTTACATCCAGCTTCACTTCCTGATTGTTTGCCCTGCAGACTTCAAGCTCCAGCATAAAATGCAAAGATGACAGCCATACAGACTGCATAACCAGCTCCTGCACTGCATAAGACTAAATCCCTGTAATAAATCTCATTAAATATATACTCCTCCTACTGGTTCTACTGCTTGACTGGTATAAATGCTCATTATGCTTCAGGATATATATTATATCATTATTTTATAATAGCAAGGAACTGGAAATAATCTAAATGTTCAACAATAAAGGATTTACTAAATAAATTATGGCATATCATTAAAATAATGGTCTAGAAGAAAATTTAATATCGGATAAACAGATCAAAACATTTTAAGTGAAAAAGTAAGGCACAATCTAATTCCCTAAATTGGGGTTACTTTCCTCCAGGCTATGAAATAATAAATACTATATAGTTCCCTTTTGGTGGAAGAATTTCCCTATGTATTTCATTTTCCTACACTTTTTTTATTGATTTATTTATTTATGACGCAGTCTCACTCTGTTGCCTGGGCTAGAGTGCCGTGGTGTCAGCCTAGTTCACAGCAACCTCAAACTCCTGGGTTCAAGCGATCCTCCAGCCTCAGCCTCCCAAGTGTCTGAGACTACAGGAACTAACCACCATGCCCAGCTAATTTTTTTCTATTTTTAGTTGTCTGGCTCTTTTTTTTCTATATTTAGTAGAGACAGGGTCTCACTCTTGCTCAGGCTGGTCTCGAACTCCCAAGCTCAAACAATCCGTCTCGGCCTTCCGGAGTGCTAGGATTACAGGTATGAGCCACCGTGCCCAGCCCAACACTTAGTTTAAATGTTGCTTCTATGTATTTCTTCCCAGCAAATCTTCACGAAAGATATATAGAACAGGACACTAAGCTTTAGAAAAATTAAATAGCCTTTTTCATTGTTTAAGTCTTTGATTATATCTTTTGTTTCTTTAAAAAACTTAACATAGTTGTTTTATAACCTGTTCTTCGTAATTCCAACTGTTGAAGTTCTTGGGGGTTATAAATCTGGTGCTTATTGTTTCTGCTGACTTTCCATTCATGGTAGCCAGCTTCCTATGGTGTTTGGTGATTTTTCAATTGTATGCTTATATTTGATTAAATTTAATATATGGGAATCCTTAATATCTAATTCGGGGTTGTTTTCCTCCTGGGATAATCTGGATTTTCTTAGTTCAGCTATTCTGTCTCATGGCAAGCTTCCCCGGCTTCTCCTGAACATAGGACTGACACTGTTATTTGCCTCTTGGCTTAGAAATTTGTTCATTATTCATCATTTTTGCTTCAGTTCACTATATGTTTGCCCTTGGGACTTTCTCTTGCTGTCTTGTAAGCAACACTTTAAACAGTATGCTTATCATCATTTATTCAGGATCTAGTTGTATTATAACAGGAGGATAGTCTGCCATCCTGATAAAAGTGGCAGTTGAGAAAGTATTTTTCCATAGCATCTCATTGAGTGAATTAATTATTTATTCATACATACACTCATTCATTCATTTACTCAAACATTCATTCAATAAATATTCACTAGGTATCTATTGAGTGCCAGGCCTCAATATGCTAGGGCTTTCAACAAAAGGTGAAAGTAAGTTTCTGTTTCTGAGCTCCAAAGTATATGAAAACATCAGTATATCTTTCTAGTGGCTAAAACCATATTTTTCTTAAAATATGTGTGAATCACAATGAAATACTATTCAGTCATTAAAAAGGAATGAAATCCTGTCATTTGCAGCAACATGGATGAAACTGGAGGTCATTATGTTAAGTGATATAAGCCAGGCACAGAGAGACAAATATCACTCCTATGTGGGATCTAAAAAAATTTTTTTCTTTTAATTTTTTTAGAGATAGAGTCTCACCCTGTTACCCAGCCTGCAGTACAGCGGCACAATCATAGCTCACAGCAACCTCAAACTCTTGGGCTCAAGCCATTCTCCTGCCTCAGCCTCCTGACTAGCTGGGACTATAGGTGTGCACCACCACACCTAGCTAATTTTTTCTATTTTTAGTAGAGATGGGGGTCTTGCTCTTGCTCAGGCTGATCTCGAACTCCTGACCCCAAGCAATCCTCCCCCTCAGCTTCCCAGAGTGCTAGGATTACAGGTACGAGACACCACACCTGGCCAGAGTACAATTACTATGGATCGATAAAGAATAAAGAAAATAACAACAAAAAAAAGTGAATCACTCTGAGTATCATATAAATAAGAAGCAAAGCATTGGTTAATAAAGTTTAGGGTATCCAAGAGGATGCTTTACCAAAGAATCATAATAATAATCATAATAATTTTAGAAAAAACATATATGATATCTCCTATCTGGTAGCAATTTGTTGATATGCCTTAAAGTACTTGGTACTACTCTGAAGAAAATCAGCTGATAAATATAAAATACCAACTTCACGGTAGTCTGAATGTTGTGCCAATCATGTCAGAGAGTTAAAAAAACAAATCCCAGAATATTGTATTTCATAGGCAATCCAGTCATTCAAGAAAATTTACCAGTGATCCAGGTGTGTCCCAGAACAAGAAATACACTTGGACTTTAAGAATTCCATACTGTAGTGCCAGAGGCAAACAAGAAAGGAAACAATTAGAATACAGTGTGGTAAGTGCCATATATAACAAGTTGTGTGACTGAGTTTACTTCAGTGGGAACAGAGTGGAAATACTCTCTGATACTCTGTTAGAGTTAATTGACGCTGCTGATGCACAGGAAACCCACAGGAAACTCAGATTGCCGCTCCTCTTACCTCTTCTGTTGTTCTTCCTGATATTGTTGCTTTATTTTGGCTTCATTTTCTGTTGCTTCTTTTATCTTTTCCTCTAGGTGTTTCTTCCCCAAAATACAATTATCTGTGAGACAGACTTTACGAACATTTTCTAATTTCTGCTGCAGGTCCAAAATCTTGAAGGAAAAAAGTTTACAAGTAAAACATTAAGAAGAGTGTGGCCTTTTTTCAATTTATGGAAATAACAGAAATACCAAACATAACAGTGCTAACATGCAAATATGATCTAAAGTAAAAGAGTATAGTTAGATTTATTTTAATTTTAAAATAAATTATTTAACTTTTGCAATATGTAATACATTCATGTAATTCAATACATGTGTCTAAAAGAAGCTTTATAGTGAAAAGTCCATTTCTGTCTCTATCCCATTTCCTCCAGTTTCCTCCACCAAAAAAAGGTAACCACCCTTATTACCCTTCCAGAGAAATCTGGATATGCATATATAAACAAATATTAAATAGTATTCCCCCATACATACAAATTTTACACAAATAACGACATGCTATTTTATATGTAACTACACACCTTGCTTTTTAAAAAAATAACAGTATACTTGGTGGTTTTTCCATACTGTATGTCCATATGAGTTGTCTTCTCTTTTACAGTTACATACTACTCCATTGTAAGGATGTACTACAACTTACTTAACCAGCCCCCTACTGATGAACATTTAGGTTGATTCTAATCTTTTGCTATTATAAACAATACTCTTACAAACATCTGTAGATTATGAAATGTGGATTTGCTAGGGCAAAAGTTATTACTATTTGTTTGTTTGAAAGACAATGCTAAACTGGCTTCATAGATATTAAGACCAATTTACACTTCCAACAGCACTGTAGGAAAGCTCCTAGTTTCTCCACAGAATGGCTAGATTCATGAATAACACCTCAAATAGAAGTCTCTTATAAACCAAATACCTATTATTAGCATATTGCCTAGCACCATTAATGGGTTCTTTTTTTTTTTTTTTTGAGACAGAGTGTTGCTCTGTTGCCCGGGGTACAGTGCCATGGCATCAGCCTAGCTCACAGCAACCTCAAACTCCTGAGCTCAAGCAATCCTCCTGCCTCAGCCCCCCGAGTAGCTGGGACTACCGGCATGCGCCACCATGCCCGGCTAATTTTTTCTATATATATACATATATATATATATTTTAGTTGTCCAGCTAATTTCTTTCTATTTTTTTTAGTAGAGACAGGGTCTCACTCTTGCTCAGGCTGGTCTCAAACTCCTGAGCTCAAACGATCCTCCTGCCTCGGCCTCCCAGAGTGCTAGGATTACAGGCGTGAGCCACCATGCCCAGCCAATAGGTTCTTTAATGTCCTGGGAGAACTAAAAATATGATTGATGAATTTGAAAGAGATATACAGTTATATTTTAGAATTTACATGTTAGAATTAAAGTGTCATTTAAAAACATTTTTGAGGCCGGGCACTCAATAAATATTTGTTGCCTGAATAGATTTCAGCAGGGTAGCTGATATCCATCTAATATATTCCTGACCTAACAAGGAATCCTTTACAGTAATTTGGCACCACAAACATTCAGTGAACACCTGTGGATGGTGGCCCTTTTCTAAGAGCATCAATTCCAAGCCTTGGCACCTAGATCCCTGAATAGCCCACACAGCATTAGAGAGGTGAAAATGCAGAATGACTCAAGGTCAATGGCAGTAGGCCGCCAGCCATGTGAGGCCAGTTTCAGTTTCTTGGAACTGCTCCATTTAGTTCTGTCTAGGGAGAATTCTTAACTTCAGGATATTCAGTCTTAATTACACAGACAAAAGCATCCCTTCATTGGCTTCTCTGTCAAGGACATGTGCCAAATTCTTGAACCTGCCATTCAATTTAAGAAAGAGCATTGCCAGTTCCTTTGAAGCCCACTCTGGGACCCTCTTTGATTATCCCCCTTCCCTAATCACCAGAGAAAAAAACGAATATCCTAAATTTTGCGTTAATTATTTCCTTGACTTTTATTTTAATATTAGGTCATTAAATATCAAATGTCCAATTTCGAATCAAAAATGTAGTTTATTACGTCTCAAACAAGAAGCAGTACAATTAATCAATGTATGCCCCTGAGCTATTGACAAAGTTTTGCCATTTTTTTTTTTTTTATTGACAGTCTTGCTCTGTTGCCCAGGCTAGAATGCCTGGCATCAGCCTAGCTTACAGCAACCTCAAACTCCTGGGCTCAAGCAATCCTTCGGCCTCAGCCTCCCGAGCAGCTGGGACTACAGGCATGTGCCACCATGCCTAGCTACTTTTTTCTATATATTTTTAGTTGTCCCGCTAATTTCTTTCTAGTTTTAGTAGAGACGAGGTCTCACTGTTGCTCAGACTGGTCTTAAACTCCTGACCTCGAGTGATCCTCCCGCCTCGGCCTCCTCCCAGAGTGCTGGGATTGGCTATTTCATAGTGATATAAACGGAGCCGCAGGATGGTTTCAGTTGCTATTTCTCAGGATGCTAATGAGGCTGAAGTTCCTTTCAAGGATTTTTTTTTTTTTCTCCTCCGCTGGTCCGATCTCTTATCATCCTTGTACTTTTATTTGTTTGGGCGTTGATGCTTTTTCTTACCAATTGAAACGACCACGTGTACGTAGCGTCCCTTCGGAGGTGTGGACGTTTCGTCTTTAAAGCTGTCCCGTTTTGCAGACGGTGCTAACCAACGCGCTTCCTTTCTAGCCGGTTTAGGCGAATTCCGAATTCGTGACCTCAACGACGAAATCAACAAGCTGCTGCGGGAGAAGGGACACTGGGAAGTCCGGATAAAGGAGCTGGGAGGTCCCGATTACGGAGTGAGTAAGCAGCAGCGCCAGTGACAGGTGCCACCAAGCTCCGCTCCCCACCCCCCTGCGGCTCTCGGCCCAGCCCGGCCCCTCAGGAGCCCCCGTAACCAGAGGTTTGCAAGGGCCCGGTGCGCGTGGACGGGAAACCTTTGAAAGGCGGGGACAGGGTCGTGCTGGCCGACTCCACACAGCAGGGGCCTGAGAGCAGCCGGGTGCCCTCGAGTCAGCCGCTTCCTCTCTCCGTGCCTCGTGGTGAAAACGACCCCGGCCTCTCCCATCCTACTCACTTCCAAGGGAACCGGGGCAGCCATTTGTTGTTGGCGTCTTTATCTCAGGCCTTACTTTTTTTTTTTTTGAGACAGAGTCTGGCTCTGTCGCCCGGGCTAGAGTGCTGTGGCGTCAGCCTCGCTCACAGCAGCCTCCAACTCCTGGGCTCCAGCGATCCTCCTGCCTCGGCCTCCCGAGTAGCTGGGACTACAGGCATGCGCCACCGTGCCCGGCTAATTTTTTCTATATATTTTTAGTTGTCCAATTAATTTCTTTCTATTCTTAGTAGAGATGGGGTCTCGCTATGTTGCCCAGGCTGGTCTTGAACTCTTGAGCTCAAATTATCCTCCTTACTCGGCCTCCCAGAGTAGCTGGGACTACAGGCATGTGCCAACATGCCCGGCTGATTTTTTTTCTGTATATATTTTTAGTTGTCCAGCTAATTTCTTTCTATTTTTTGGTAAAGACGGGGTCTCGCTCTTGCTCAGGCTGATCTCGAACTCCTGACCTCGAGCGATCCTCCCACCTTGGCCTCTCAGAGTGCTGGGATCACAAGCGTGAGCCTCCGCGCCCGGCCCGTCCATTGTTTTTGTATGAATACCATAATTGAGATCATAGTCACCATAGATACAATTTTGGTTCTAGGTTTTGTCTTTCTTTTCAAAATGGTAACAGTATAAACAATACATACTTTTTTGCAAAAAAAAAAAAAAAGATAGAAATTGTAAAATATAAAAATATATGTTATATACATCATGGATATATAACATATAGTATAATTATATATTTTCCTACAGCCCAGAAATAACTACTGTAACCTTTTCTATTTATTTTCTAGAATTTTCTCTAGGCATATATATAGTTACTTTTGTAGAAATTGATTCATATTGTAACTACATGCTTTGTTCTCTTAATAGCATATCAGGAGCATAGTTTCATGTTAATAAATATTGATTTATATATATATATATTTTTTTTTTTTTGAGCCAGAGTCTTGGTCTCTTATTATCAGGCTAAGTGCAGTGGCATCATCATAGCTCACTGCAGCCTCCAACTTCTGGGCTCAAGCGATCCTCCTGCCTCAGCCTCCCAGGTAGCTGAGACTACAGGTGTGCACCACCGTGCGCAGCTAATTTTTTAATTTTTTTGTAGAGACGGGGGTCTCATTATTGCCCACGCTGACCTGAAACTCCTGGGCTCAAGCAATCCTCCTGCCTCAGCCTCCCAGAGCGCTAGGATTAAATAGCCACTGCGCCCAGCTATTTTAGGATGATTTTTAAGGGATAAAAAAAGGACCATAAATATTTTTGTGTGTACGTAAATATTTACCATGTTAACATTATCTAAAAACATATCATGGGCCGGGCGCAGTGGCTCACGCCTGTCATCCCAGCACTCTTGAGAGGCCGAGGCAGGAGGATCACTCGAGATCAGGAGTTCGAGGCCAGCTCTGAGCAAGAGCGAGACCCCATCTCTACTAAAAATAGAAAGAAATCATCTGGACAACTAAAAATATATATATATATA
>CAUYSK010075390.1:0-10114 GCA_963575035.1 Avahi laniger
AACCCATAGCAGGATGAGAAACAGTGACCATGTGCCCTGGGTTCTTGGAAAAAGCGGCCCTTCACAAACATCCTCCTTTACATTCCTGAGTCTGAACAGATTCTGTAACTAGAGTCAAAATAAACTGTGGCCAGAAACCCCACCCACCTGCCATTTGAAAGAATCATCTGACAGAGACTTTTGGTTTTGGCCTTGGAATCCATCCAATCACATCTTGCATGTTTTTTGTTTTTTGTTTTTTTTTTCTTGAGACAGAGTCTTGCTCTGTTGCCCGGGCTAGAGTACTGTGGTGTCAGCCCAACTCACAGCAACCTCAAACTCCTGGGCTCAAGCGATCTTTCTTCCTCAGTCTCCCAAGTAGCTGGGACTACAGGCATGTGCCACCATGCCCGACTAATTTTTTTCTATATATATTTTTAGTTGTCCGGATCATTTCTTTCTGCTTTTTAGTAGAGACGGGGTCTCGCTCTTGCGCAGGCTGGTCTCGAACTCCTGACCTTGAGCGATCCACCCACCTCGGCCTCCCAGAGTGCTAGGATTACAGGTGTGAACCACCATGCCTGGCCACATCTTGCATGTTTTAACCAATCAGAACTGAACAAGTTTGAATCCTGTATTTGCATAAACAGACCAGATGGAAAACCAAGGGGAAAACTTCTAGGCTGTAAGAAGTGCATAGCACAATGCTCCACACATGGAAGACATTTATCTTTTTGTCTCACTAAGTATTCACCTCATGCAACTGTGTAATTCACCTTTGTATTCAAAGGAGTTGACGCTTCAGTCTTTGTTCTTATTAATATTTCCATATGAGCAAGGGAAAATTTCTTATCATCCTATTGCATAATAAATAATGTCATACTGTTTTTGCTCTTTGGAGGTTTCCTAAGCATCTGTAAGCTGCAGAATGCTGCAGAATAGAGATGGGGGTTGGGGGAGAGAGAGAGAGAGAGAGAGAGAGAGAGAGAGAGAGGAACATGTTTTACTCTTCGTTCCATGGGAGCTTGTTATGATATCTAAACCTAGTGTATAAAATCAAAGGTTGCAAAGATAATTTTGATATCTTAGAACTAGGCAAGTACAGCAAAGGGCTGTTGTGAATTTCTGTTAATAATTACATTTTTAAAATAAATGAATAATTCTTTACATTGTTCATTCTTTTGGGAGAATTTCTTAAGTAGCCAGCTTACCTAATGTCTTCCAGCGTTAAAATAACTATTAGTAGCAAAGTTAACTAACAGCTATTTTTGCCTGCAAATGGATGTTAGGAAAAGAACAGATTTAGAGAAGGCTTGTCAATTGAAGCTGGGAGAGAAAAATTCGATGATAACTGCCCTGAAATTATAACCTAAACCAAATAGAGGGAAAACGAAACAGAATTTGGTTTATAGATATTTTCCAGAACATAGTCACAAAATGAGATGTTTTCAAATGTGGAATGCATTGCCAACACCGTAGTACTGTGCCATATTAAGAAAAACGGGACAAAGAGAATAGAGGGCTTGATCATGAACAAATGATTTGAGGCAGCTATCCAGGTAAAATCAAGCAATTTGAATACAACTATAAGAAAATACTTTCCAGGAAATCTTGGAAGAGTTTACAACATATGTAGGTGCACATTATGAATAAAATTAATGGTATTCATCTAAGTCAGGATGTATCTAGAAGTCTTTGACAAAGTCTACCGAGGTGGACTGGAAGGAAGTTTAGGATATAAATTGGCTTTTGTAAATCTAGCACAGTATCTTCCCCTTGGAATGTTAAGCAAAGATTTGTGAATGGATAAAAAATGGGGGAAAAATGCTGATCAAAGTTTTAGAATATGTTTTCATGTATCGAGGTAACAATGGTTTTTATACTGTGGCTTTATTGGTGAGCAACAGGAAATAAAGATGTGGCTAGATTCCTGATGTATCTTGAATACAAAGCTGAAGATTTCCATTCTGATCCTTTTATAAAGAAACATCTTTGTGAAAGTGATAATTTAGCAAAATTAATTCTGGATCCCTTGCAGGGTAGATTTTCATGGTACAGCTTGAAGCAGAGATTAGTGAAAAGTATGACATAGCTCATGGTTATGGCAACAAGAAATTGACCAAGGCATTCCTTGCTTGATTGGACTATCTCAGGTAAAGACTTTACTTGTCACGCCGTAACGTATGATGTAAACAGTCTGCTTTTAGCCTAAAGTGTTCAGTGTTCAAAATGGTATTCCTGATTATAGACTATTGGTAATTAATAAGCAAGTTATTATATTTGTATCTTCAAAATGACTTTTTTTCCCTTCTGTTTCTATTCACTTTGAATGATTGAAACCATCATTCTTACAACTTCAAAGGCCAGTAAAATAACCTAATCAGGCAAGTATTCCCCCAGATCCAATTAGGCTTTCCATAGGTTTTCAAGAGCCTGCTGTTTCCTCTCAAAACACTTGATGGCCTTTGTGTGAGGCTTCTTCACAGAATAATTTACATAATAATCCAACCTTAGAATGAGGGAAATCAGAAATTTCAGTATTGTGAATCAAGTGAGAACACATCAAATGTCTACTTGACTGAAATAATTGCTAGTTCTTATGCAGTTAGAATTCTCAACTTCCGAATAAGGCATTAAATATTTTAAAGCTGGTTTTTGTGATATAAATTTCGAAGTCTCACTCCATATTAGAAAAGGAGAAGAGAAATATTCATACCAGTAGGCATATATATGACATTTCTAGATGTTTTTCATTGTGTTACAGATATATGAAGACTATGTTCGCTGACATTCTGAGTACTAGATTTCTTCCACTTGAAAATTCTGCATGTCTACTGTTAGGTGTTCGATATAAATATTGGTTTGCAAGATTATGAAAATCAGTTTTGTCATAAAAAATGATCAGGAATATCATATGTATTTGAGTCTGTCCAGGGCTTTTTGACTCTCCTCTTTCTGATCCTTCTCATGTTCTGCTAAGTGAGCCAGGTGGGATGACTTCCAGGAGTTGTTTTCCAGGTTACTCTATCAGCTGCTGCCAATCGGAGACACTGGTGGGCAATTTCAGAAAGGGACACAGAGCGGGAAGAGGAAAACCTGGGGCATGTATCTTTCAGTGTATATGTCTTAGGCAATACCTGTGACCATGCAGTGTCTCCTCTGCAACAGCAACACCTCCTGTGGTTATTCCAGTTTCAGCAAGGGGACTCCATCCCCTGAGATCTAGTAATACTGCTCTTTGCTTTCCTCTGTTGGCCCTAATGAAGCAGTGGCTTTCTATAGTTGGAAATTTGTATTGGCTCACTGTCTCCTTTTGGCTCCCCAGTCCTCCCACCAACGTATAACCAAATCTCTTTATTAATTTCTCTCCGTTATTATGCCTAGAATGTTTGTTCTTTTCTGATTGGATCATGAACACCAGTGTAGTGTTAATTATATTTAGACATTAATTTCCTATTATACCAAAAATATTTGAAATCGATACTTTTGCAGAAAATGCAAGCTGTAGAAAGTTATATGAAAGTTAAATTCAAAGCCCCTTTACTTACTTTCTCCATCTGATTTCTTCTCTTCATTGATGAGTACTATGAACACTTTTGTGTATTCTTCGGAGCAGTGCTTTATATATTAATATTTATACACATACACACATAACTTTGAACCTTGCTTTTATTACTTTAAAATGTCTCTATGTTGGTTCATATAGATCTAATTTTTAAACAGCTAAATTGTGACAGAATATGGGTATACTGTAATTTATTTACATATTACCTTATGGATAGATATTTAGAATATAAATTCTTATCAGAAGTTGGTACACCCTTACAAATGAATGAGTACATTAAACTTTTTAATGTTTGCCAAAATGGTGGATGGTAACTATCTCATTTAAATTTCATTCTCTAAAAACTAGAAAATCAAGAATCTTTTTCATATGATTGATTATTTTTCTTATATTATTTCCAGCTCATATCCTCTTTCAACTATATTTCTTTACATATATATTTTTAGATTTATTTATAAATGGGTTGGTCCAATAACCACATTCCATATTAGCTTTAATATGGAATTTTCTTCTATGGTATTTTCAAATAACAATTTTCTGCCCTCCTTCCAAAGTTATACAACTTAATAATTTATTTTATTATATTCACAAGGAGCTCTAGTAAAATAGATAACACTTGCAATGACAGAACTCAACCTTTTCCAGTTGTAGACTTCAGTGGACAATTTCTACTATATCAGCATTATAATAAATGATTGCTGCAGTTTCCTTTTTTTAATTATCATATATTTGTCAATGTTGACATTTTCTTTTGGATCTAACTTTTGTGGGGGGCATCTAATGTCAGGAATGTTTGTTGAAGTTATAAATATTTTTTCATGTCTATGTGAAAATATGTTAGCCTTTTAATTTCTTCATTCCATGTATTTCATTAATAAAGTTCTGAATATTGAAGCATCTTTGTACTTTGTAGTAAAACAACACTCAATATTTTATGTTGCAACTATATTATGAGGGAGCTTGGCTGATATATTTTTCTTTCTTTCTTTTCCTTTCTTATTTCTTTTCCCTTCTGCTTCCCTTTCTCTTCCCTTTTCCTTTATTTCTCACTCTGTCCGCTTCATTAGGTTGTCATGATCACTCTACAAAGGGTTCTTTTAGAATAATATAGGGTGCTATCCAGATTTTTCTGGGCTTTGGAACAAATTATATGTTATTTAACTATCTTTTGAGTATGATAGAATTTACATCCTAACCCTATGGACCTGGTGCTTTTGTCATGGGTTGCATTAGTTTCCTATTGCTGCTATGACAAATTGCCATAAACTTGGTGGCTTAAAATAACACTGGGTTAGAATCAAGGGTTGTATTTCTCCTGGAAGCTCTGGGGAGCATGAGTTCCCTTTCGTTTCCCAGCCTGCATTCACTGGGGCATGGACCTCTTTTATCCTCAAAGGCCACAGTGGCTAGATCAATTATTTTCATGCACCATCATTCTAAGCATCATTGTAACCATCAACTTTTCTTCCTCCCTCTTCTACATTGAAGAACTCTTACAACTATATTAACCCCACTTGGATAATCTATTAGGATCTTTCTATTTTAGAAGTTGTCTGATTAGAAACCTTATTTTCATCTGGTACCTTATTTATTTAAACTCACAGATTCCAGTGATTAGAGGTGAACATCTTTGGTAGGCCATTATTCTGCTTAACACAAGGGTATTTGGCCATCTTTAAATTTATTCTTTGTTTATTATTTTGTTGAATCTATATTGTTCATTGATATTTCACCACAAAAATATGCACTTAGTCTAAATTTTCAAATACATGGTGCTAATTTGTACATGCTTTTAATTATTTGATCGCCTATGTATCTAAAATTATGACCCTCTTCATTTTTACTTTGTTGTTTCTTGTTTATTTTATCATTTTATTCTTCAACAGAAATAAAAATTTTCACATTTAAAAATTTATGAGTTTTTACAAATAACCAGCTTTTAGTTATATCAATTATTTTTTTGGAGTGGTATTTGAAAATTTTCTGTTTGTTTTTAAATCTTTAATCATGTTCTTACCTTGTGTTTATTTGGCTCTTTCTTTTTCATCTTTCTCTTGTAAAATTTAATTTTAGTCTTTCTTATTTTATAATAAGTTAATTTAACCCTCAATTTCTTCTGAATACTTCTTCAGTACTTCAACTGCATTCCAAAGGTTTTGTTGTGTTGTACATTCATTGTCATTCATTTATTTTTATTTTATCCTTATCTTTCAAATTATTCAGATCAGTGTTTTTTTATAGAAAACATTTTATATAATTTTTTTACAATTGGTTGGTTACTTCTTAATTTTAAGTATGATGACCAAATGTAGGTTGTTATTTAAAAAATATATTTTTCAATTTATTAAGTTTTTAAGTTTTATATATCATGTATTTATAAATGTATTTATATGTATTTATAAATATTTAAAGCTAATTTGAATTCCTCTTATTAACCACAAAATTGTAGACTGATAAATATTGATATATGAATTAGAAACATTAAGATATAAATGCAGAAAATCAAGCATACTGCCTATGAGGTCTGTCAGTATATCTTTTTTGTGTTATTTTCAAAGTTGATACAGCGTTTGGCTATTTTTAACCATTTCCACTGCTGCAAGTTGATCGAAGCCACCATCATGTCTTACATGGATTATTGCTATAGATTCCCACTGGGTCCCCTTCTTTCCACCCTTATCTCCATTCAATCTCTCTTTTTACCTACCAAATTACTCAGTCATACAATTTAATGTAAACAAGAACTTGTAACTGTTCTACTTGAAATCCCTCTTGGTTTTCACTCTTACTCTTCTTTTAAGTATTTACACGCTATTTCTCATTCTTAGAAAAGTTGTTAGACTCCACGTGAAATAGCAATTTGCTCACCCAGAATGTCTTCTATTATTTGTTCAAATACTATCTTATATTATGGGGCATGCTTAATTAATTTATTCTTTTCTATTGTCTGTTTTTCCCCATAAGAAGAAGAATATAAAATCCTTAGGGGACAGATTTTTAAATTTTTTGTTAATGTTACAATCATGAACACTCAGAAGAGTAATTTCTGTATAGTGACTACTTAATGAACATTTGTCAAATAAATGAATAAAATATCTTAATTGTGTCATTCACATTCTCTACTGCCTTATTTATTACTTCATTTCTTTGTTCTGCTGATTTCTGAAAATTCCGCATTGAATTCTACTAATGTGTTTCTGGAATTGTCAATTTCTCACTTCCTGCTTCTGCTTTATATATTTGGAAACTTTAGTCTTACACGTTTAAAGGTTAATGATTTATATTTTCTTAGTGAGTATTATGTTTTGTTCACATGAAATTTCACTCAAGTTAAATTCTGTTTTGTGTTTTACTAAAATTTTAACATTAGCTTTCTTTTCATTAGCACTTGCTGGAGTTCTATTATTTATTTCTAACAGTACAACAATATGGAGAGAAATTTATTCAATTAATGCCAGTTATTTTTTAGATATATGTAGTGAAAAGCTGGACTAATATAAGGAAAAAAAATCTTACATTGGTAGCCAAAATATCTTCTAGCTTCCATAAATCATCTGCAATCACTTGCTAGGAAAAATATTCCTAACACACATAGGTCAGGCAGACCTTTTTTATGCTGTTTGTATTCAGTTTTTTCTGAACTGAACAAAACATTGCAACCTTTTACTTTTTTATACATTTCAAGATTTCACTCATGTTAGTATGTATTCCCATCTCAGTCTCTCCTATTACCAAACAGGAATAAGATAACGGATGAGGAAAACTTCCTTGATTGTTTCTCATTTGTCTCCTATTTCCTTGGAATAAACCAACAATTCATTAAGAATTTTTATAAATTAGAAAAATAAAAGCTCAAAACTTTTCTTCAAATTAAAAAAAATGGAGTAAATAAGTTAATAAACATTCAAATGTCAGTCATCTCAGAGGCCCTAATATAGCTTTAAGATAGTTTCATTTTAACAGGGAAGTGTTAGAATAAGAAAGAAGCTTCTCAAGAAGTACTCATTTTAAAAATAAATTATAGCTCAAATTATTACTCTATAGATTGTACCAGGCAAAGACAGAAAAAAATTAATGCTTTCTCCTCTCTTGAACCTTGTATGGCTAGTGTATGGTGACTTACAAATGTCAGATAATGGACTGTAAATCATTAACTGCACTGATCAATCATGTTTATTTAAATTTTTCTTAACATTATAGATTTTTAATAGGAGTAAACCAATTAATAAACAACCACTTCATTTCTTTTTTCCTCCTATTATAACCACATAGGCTAATTGAAATGGACGATATAGACTTCAGCTATAATTTTTAAAATATTCCAAGAGCTGCTCAATCCCAAGGACTAGAGAGAACCGCCACCCACAAAGAAACTACCAAAGGAAATGTAACTGTAGTGTGGTTTTCATTTTCCTTCGTGCAATCTCAGGCAACCCCAAATAACTTTATAAATACCTTTTGAAAATAAGCAATTTAAAAACCTATCAAAACTATTTAAAGTATTTAAATTCAAGGCTCTCCAAAGTCCTTCAATCAGGACAGAAATCATCACAAAAATTATGATCACAGTTACAAATAAATGAGTGGAACATTTACATTTAGGGAAACCAAAAAAGCTCCATGTAACTTTTGAAAATAATCATTTACTCAAATGTACTTGTAAATAGGAATGGTGACAACACAGGAAGCAAGAATAAGCTTGCAAGTGAAATTTCTAGAAGCTCATGAAACAATACCGTCTCACACTGTAGATGTAAAAGAACAGAACATTTCTATTGGGGTTAAGGGTACTCTGGTCATCTGCGTTCCTTTCACAATGCAGAGTGTTAATTATTTCCACTTCCCATATCACAAAGTTAGTCCACAGGAGGAGCTGGTGGATCTTATCCATTCTGGATACTGGTTGGCTTTCCAGGTAGGTGGATCCTCTTAGATTAGGGGATCTCAGTAGGAATAAGATCACTGCAATAACTCTCCAGGCCGTCAAGGTCATAGTAACACCGATGTTGTTACCATGAGAGGATCCTGGTAATTCCTACAGACGTTCTGCATCCCTGCAGTAGGACTGCGACTGCCACAACAGATTAATCAGCCTTCTCATTGCATGTTCGTGAGAATAAACACATTCACAGGGATCAAACCTGCTTTCAGCCATGATTACCCAGCTTGAGTTCGCTTGACTGTTTAAATTTCTCTCACTTCTGGAGGCCGGGGAGTCCAAGATCAAGGTATTGGCAGACTTAGTGTCTGGTAAGGGCCTGTTCTCTGGTTCATAGATGTTGCCTTCTCAAAGTGTCCTCCTGGGGTGGAAGTGGTATTTTATTCCTCCTATTTTTTTTCAAATTTTATTTTAGATGAATCTTATAAAAGTAAGATCATATGTGTATTTTTTATTTCTTTAATAATTGGATAATCAGCAAATTTATTTAATTTAATTCCTTAATATCCTCCAACAGTTTTTCTAATGGCTAATTTCTCAAATACATATTTTTATAATATATATTTTTAATTAACCACTAGGACTATTCAGTTATCCCTTCATCTGCTTACTCCTAACCCTATTTCTCCTTCTGATGATAGATAACGTAGGACACTGTCATTTCCTCCTGCCTCCTGCATCTCTCAGGTTGAACTCATCTGGGATTATTTTTTGTTGTAAGTGATAATAATTTTCTTGCTTTTTATTTAAGTATTAATGTTTATATATCACTTATGCATTATCACACAAGTATATTTTAAGTATAAATAATATACATTATGTATACATTATTTATGTATTCCAAGTATTAACTGTATATTTTCCTGATTTGTTTGATCACTGCTACTTTTAAAATTTTATATTTTTCAAATATTATTTTCTTGTGCTGTAGTATTTTCTTTTAGTGGTAACTCTCAGAGAGGGTCTATGGGTTTTAAATTTATTTTAAATTTCTTATTCTTTGCAAGTTCTAAATTTTTATCATGTCTTCAAAATTAGCAGTTCATATGTTCTGTTTATACTGCAGATAATGCATTGGCTGGTCTCAAAATAGTTTTCCCTTAGATCTCTGAGAATATTGCATCACTGCCTTTCACCATCCAATTTGCTAATTAAATGTCAACATGATTTTCCTTCTTTTGTTTTTAAGATATTTCCTGCCCTGGAGGTGTTCTAGCATTGTTAGGTTCAATTCTGAAGCTTGGAGATCTGAGTTAAAATCCTCACCTTGCTACATATTTGTACTCCTATTTTCCTCATATATAGCCATGTAATCTTTGACAAAGCAGACAAAAACATACACTGGGGAAAAGAATCCTTATTCAATAAATGGTGCTGGGAAAACTGGATAGCCACATGTAGAAGACTGAAACAGGATCCACACCTTTCACTTCTCATAAAAATCAACTCACGATGGATAACAGACTTAAACCTAAGGTGTGGACCTAAGGCAAACATTGGAAATACTCTTCTAGACATTGGCCTAGGCAAAGAATTTATGAGGAAGACCCCAAAGGCAATCTCATCAACAACCAAAATAAATAAATGGGACCTGATCAAATTAAAAAGCTTCTGCACAGCCAAAGAAATTG